>JAECUM010019220.1:0-39854 GCA_016617855.1 Megalonaias nervosa | reverse complement strand
GAATATGGCTATGATATGGCGGTTCTTTTTCCTTGATGCGTTGAAAGCGAGTTTGATGTCGGCTTCAAGTCTGGTGAGTTGGTCTATGGTAGATCGTTTGGGCCTAAATCCGCTTTGATTTTCCGTGAGTAGATGGTTTCGGTCGAGATGGTGTAGGAGTCTGTTGGTGATCATCGTCTCCATAATTTTGCAGATGGTGTTGGTGAGTGCAATTGGGCGATAGGATGAGGTAAGTTTGGGGTCTTTTCCTGGTTTTGGAATCGCTATTACAATGGCTTGCTTCCAGGTGGTGGGTATGTTGCCAGTGTTCCAGGTGAGGTTGTCAGGTAGGTGTTTGTAGATTTCGTAGCCAAGATTATCCTCTCCCGGTGAAGTGGATTTCTTGTGGCGGACCGCTTTGTACCATTCTTGCAGTTGGAAGTTGTCGTTAAGAGGTGATTTCTCGTTGGTTATCTACGCAGTCTGGTCCTTAAAGAGATGTGGGTAATTTTGCTCCACCACTTGGCGTTGTAGCATAAAGGCTTGAGTATGATTCCTGTTGCTGCTCGAGAGTGCAAAGTGTTGTGCTAATTGTTCGGCCGTTTCTTTGTTAGTTTCTGCTCCTGTTATCTGGGGTGTTATTTTGGGGGTCTTACCTTTCATGGTTTTGATTTTGTTCCAGACTTCTTTCGTGGGAGTGGAGTGATTGACTGTTGAGCAGTAAGTTTGCCAAGAGGCTTTCTTGGCTTGTTTAATTGTTCTTCTTGCTTTGGCTTCCATTTGTTTGCAGGTGATGAAGTCGGCGGAGAGTTTGGTATGTAGGACGCGATTTAATACTTTCTTTTTTGCTTTTAGGGATGATTTGCAATCTTCATTCTACCATGGGATGGTCATTTTTCCTGTTTTTCCACTTGTTTTAGGTATACTTTCCTGTGCAGCGTCGTTGATTGCTTGAGTGATGTTGTTGTAGTAAAGGGTTGTGTCAGCACTTTGCAGGTCCTCTATATATTTTGTCCTTAGGATGGTCTGGAAGGTGTCCCAGTCTGCCTTATTAGTTTTCCTTTTTGGTATGCTGGTTTGTTGCTCCTTAGGGTTGTGTAGGTAAACTGTTGTGCGAATAGGGAAATGGTCGCTAGCAAGTGTACTTTGTTGCATGACCTCCCATTCAGTGATCTGAGCAATGAGTCGTGTCGCTATGGTGAGGTCTATGGCTGAACATTTTCCGTTGGCCGGGTTTATCCTAGTGGGGGTGCCTGTGTTGAGTATTATCATTTGGTTGGTTCTGGCGTATTTGTCGATGTTTTTCCCTCTGGTGTCCGTATGGTCGCTTCCCCAGTCTATGTTGTGAGCGATGAAATCTACGCAGATGATGCTGTTGTTACTTTTGTCTTTAAGTACTTGGGCAAGTTCCTGATAGGGGTTGGTGTTGGTGGTCCCTGGGAGGTATATGTTGTAGATGGTAATCATTTTCCGGCCGATTGTGAGCATAATTCCTTGTTGTTCGATTGTGTTGGTGGTAGGGTTCATGGTGTTATTGATTTTTGTGATGTTGTTGAGAGTGTTGTGTATGTATATGGTGATACCTCCTCCTTTTTTCCCGTCGATCCTGTATTTGTGGAAGCTGAGGTCGTATCCTTTAATTTTTGGTGTTGTTTTGTTCTGATTTAGGTGGGTTTCTTGTAGACATAGGATATCCGGTTTGTTGTTTTCTGCGTTGATGGCTGCTTGAAGTTCTCCCTGGTTTGCAATTAGTCCCCTGCAATTCCACTGCCATATGATGAATTGTGAACCGTTGTTGGTATAGTTGGTATTTCTCGGTCTGTTGTGGTCGTGTTCCATAATTGTGTCGTTGGTATTTAAGTGATGTTTGCTACTTGTGCAGCTATTAATTGGTTGGGGAGTGAATTTTCTCCAGTAGATCTTGTAGGGACCGGCAGAAGTCCTCCTTCCTGATTTGGTCTTGGTGGCTTTTTTGTTTTAGTTCGTTCCTTATTTCACGTAAATATTGAGTTATGAGGGTTGAGGTAATGGTATCAATTGTTTCTTGTTTCTCCTTCTTTGTTGATTGTTCATTGTCATAATTTTGTGCATCCTTCTTCTTCTTTGTTGGTCGCGTCTTTTGCCGGCAGTGTTGGTGTTGGGTAGTGTGGTGTTGTAACACTTCTTGGTTTCGGTGTTAGGTTTTTTGTTGTCGTTGGTGGTCAGGGTGTTGTCGCGTGTCGTGTGTTCGGTGTCTAGTTGGGTATACCTTGGTTGGTGGTGTTGTTGCTAATGTGATTGGCGGTGTTGGGAGTAGTGCTGGTCTATTGTTGTTTTTATACTGAGGGTTTTTTTCTCCCTTGTTAGCACTGGGCCTTTGTTTGGGTAGGTTGGGGGAGTTGTGGTTCCTGTTGTCTGCTTGATGGTGCTGGAGTTCGAATGGTTGTTGGCGTGTTGTTTTTAGGTTTTGTGTTGTGAAGATCTTTTGCAGCTTGGTTATAGCTGATATTTTTTTCCTCCATTGTCTTGATGACGTCTTTTTCCCTTATGGTGTAGGGGCAGTCATCGGAGTATGGGGCATGCTGTCCCCTGCAATTGGCACATTTGAAGTTTGTGCCTTGCATGCGTCCTGGTGATTCCCGCCGCATTTGTAGCACCGCTTGTGTCCTCTACAGGCTTTTGTGAAATGCCCCCATCTCTGACAGTTGCTACAGTACCGGGGCTTGTTGATGTATTTTTGAAGCATTACTGTCCTTCCATTTGGTCTAAGTTTGATTGATGTGGGTGGGGGGCACGAGCATTCGAGCAATATTGTTGATTTTCCATGCCATGCTGATTTTTAAATTTGAAAGCTCGATAACATTCGATGTTTTGTTTTCTTTCAGTTCGGTTTGGATTTCTGTTGTTGTTGTGGCTGAGAGTGACCCAGGTAGCTTGATGATGGCCTTGAATCCTGGTCTTGGTCTTTCGGCAACGTGTGTTTGTTTGGTAGGGTTAATTCGGGTGTCCGTCTGAATTCGGTTGTCCGTCTTGGTGTGGGTTTGTGTTGCTCTGTGTCTTTCCACTCTAACCCTTATGCCTGCGATGCAATTGAGTTCTAGGTATTTGGCTAGTTGGCTGGTGGTGTTACACCAAATAATTATGTAATTCGAACGCGGCCTAATAATCCGGAAGTGTCCACTGTGTTGTCGGGTTAATGCGAAGGCGAGGCTCTTTGTGCTTATGCTGTGAAATTTATTACAGTAGCTTGTTATAAACAGTGTGAGGTGGGGTGGGTGGTATTTGTGTTTTGTTACTTTCTCTGGTTGTGATGCCTGGTTGCCTTCCGTTGTTTTCCCTTGGTGTTGAGTTGAAGGTGCGGGCAGCAGCTTTTTGTTGTTACTGTTGTCGGTGTTTGTCGTTGGTGGGGTAGTGCGGCCTCCGATGTGTTGATGTGCTTCGGTGTTTTGCTTACTATTCTGATATCAGCATTATGATTGGGTGCTGATATTTTAGTCTTTCCTTTGCCCTTGAGGGGTTGTTTTCCTTTGGGTGTGCGTGCTGTTTCCTCTAAGTCTGGTATGTTATGATAAGGCTGCAGGTTTTTTCAAGTTGTTCTGCTTGGTATTGGGCGTTCTGTGTTTCCCTCCTCTCCCATGCATGATTTAAAGTGCTCCGAGGGCCTTGCTTCCTGGCTGTTGTGTATTGAGTAGTTGTTTTTTCTTTTGTTATTGTTGTTAGTGGTGGTAATGGTGGTGTTCTCCTTTGGGGTTGGGAGAGGCTGGTTGGTGTTGTATTCAATTGCTGTTGTTATGGTTGTTCTCGGTGTTGTTTTAATTGCTGTTGTTGTGGTTGTTGTTCGTGTTGTGGTTACTGGTAATATGTTGTCATTGGTATGTATAGTGAGGATGTTGTCCGTTTTGCCCATCGTGTTGTTGTCGTTGTTTTCAGTCTTTTCCTCTGGCACTGTTGACATAGTTGTTGCTATGGTGTTGGTGTTGTTGCTATTGTTGTTACTGCTAGCTGATTTGTCCTCCATAGTTGCTGTTATTGTTGCTCCCAACATGTCATATATTTGTGTGTCCTCCACTGCGTTGTACATAGTTGTTGTTATGGTGTTGTTGATGTTGTCATTGTTGCTGTCTAGTTGGTTATCTATATTTTCTGGTGTAGTTGCTACCAGGATGTCGTATGTTTGAATGGCCTCCATTATGTTGTTAGCGGGGTATGTTTCTGTGGTCTCCGTGTTATTTGTTTCCCATGCTTTCTTATCCTGGATGTGTATTTTTGTTATTTTTTTCGTTGTTTTCCTTGCTTTAGCTGTGAATGCATCCTCAAGTGTTATGAATTCTATGTCTGTGTGCTTGGTAATCGATCGAGTGATCCTTCTTTCCTGTGTTATTAGCTATCGCGCTACAATTTCCTTTGTGGCAGATGCATTTAGGAATGTGCCAATCAAGATCTCCCTGCGGGGTTCCTCCGTCAGTCTGTTGAGTTCGGTTGAGGTATTTTCCATCCGTTGGAGGGTGGGGTGCCCTGTTTTTTTCCTGTGAGTTTCTGTAGTCTAATTAGCTGTTTCCTCTTGTTGTTGTTGTTATGGGGGATTTTCCTCTTTGCTTAGTGGGCCATGTTTTATTTATTTGTACTTTTACCTGTCATGCGATGATTTTGCGAACTGTTGCGCTTTGTTTATTTGTATCACAATAACAATAGCAATATAGATAATAAAATAATGTCTTAGTTATACTATATGGGGTACACAGGTGTCAATTGCCTTGTTTCTGGAATAATTATGTATGTATAGTCTATATTGGGGTTGGATTACTAGGGGTAGAGTGCCAATTGGGTCAGTTACGTATGTTGGTTGATTTTTGTAAATGATTTGGTACGTCAAGGTTCGTGTGCTAGGAGCTAGTGGATTGGATGTTCGAATATGGAAGGGAGATTCTGATTGGTGGTTGTAGCGCTAGATTTCAATCCGTTTTTATCTTCCTAGGTTGTGCAGTCTGGCTAGATATTGCAGGTGAGGGGATTGAGTCGAGTCAAGGTTGGTGATGTAAGATTGATTTTGATTGATGGGTTGAGTATAAGAGGTCAATTCTGATTGGATGGTACTATTTTGAATTTCAATCCGAGTTTAGGTCTTTGAGTTGCAATATTGTCGTGTTGTTAAAGCGTGTAGTGGTTGAATTGGATCTAGTTGGTGACGTGAAATAAAATTTGATTGGTAGTTAAAGATATAAGAACTGATTTGGTTGGTTCTTTCGTTTTTGAATTTCAATCCGGTTTTGAGTTCTAGGTTCTGATGATAACTTATTTGCTAAAAAATATTATAGAGTTGTATGATTATAGAAACCTTGATATATAATTGGGTATAATTAATGTTATTGCTAAGATTTAGGTTAGTGTAGTATAATATTAATAATGTAAAGATAGGTTTGTTATTGTTAGCGATACTAATAGTGTATGGACTGGGGGTTTATTGTTATCGCTGTTTATTGATCTTAATTACAAAATTTAAAGAGGCACAATATTTCCCGTAGGTTTTTTTTCGAATTAATAAAGTAAATAAACTCCTTACCTTGAATGAAGTTGTTAAGGTGGAGTGGAGAGTAATTAGCGGTTTTACAGTCACGGTTTGTGTGATTCCTTTGTCTTGTGTTGGAGGCTCCCTGCTGTTACTGCTGCTGTCTTGCCTTTGTTCTTTGTTCGTAGTCGGTCAATGTAGTCAATTGCAGTCTCTAATCCCTCTTAACTCGCTGTCTGTAGATAATTTGTGTAGTTTCTTGTTTCTTGTTAGGCGCTGGTAACTTGCAGGGCAATTCTAGTCGATTTTCTTCTGTTAGTGAAAATCTCCTAGGAGCGGTGCCACAATTGCGCGTACCCTATCCTGTCTGTAGCGGACTGATGGCCAGACTGACTGACTGACTGAAGGATTTAAGTTGCCTATGCACTTGTGTGCTTTTGCGACTGGTTATTGCTCCGGGCTGGGCTATTCAGTCTGTTGGAGGTATGAGTATGGTGCCATCACAACCTCTGGCAACGAGGAAAGCGGAGAGGATCCCAGAAGGCGTCAGCGCAAAACGCCACCGCAAGACCCCGGAGACATCCCCGGAGAGCACCCCCAAAGCCGCAACCATGAGCCGCGGCCCAACGCCAAGGCCGGACATTCGGTCAAATTTAGTCCAGTTTTCCTAGTGGACAGCCCTATACCAATGATGTCTTAGTCACCTGTGCAATTGTTCTAGCGTTTGGAGTTGTGAATTTTGAATAATTCGATGAGTTGGAATTTTGTGTACTTAGCGTACTTGTGCGTTTGTCTAAAAAGGTTTCCAATGTGTAGGGCGTTAGTCATCCCATTAGCGTTATTTGTGCTTAGGTTTTGGCGGTTGTTGTTTTAGACGGTGGAGCCAAAGGATCGAATTTGTTATCTTTTCGGTCTTCACATGCCAAACTGAAGACTCATGGCCAGGCTGGAGACCGACCAGCTTTATATGGTTCAAACGCGGACGCGATAGAAAACATCCCTACTAGGGTTTTTGTTGAGTCGAAACGTTATGATAGCTGTCATGGTGAGGGATAGAGAGAAGTCAAAGAGCATATGTTCACAGTCCTTTTTGAAAACAAACGAAATACTCATTTTTTTCAAAAACAACTTTTTTATTCAACAAACAATTAACCACTAACAATTAACAATAACATAAAACAAACATTTTTTGACAATGTTGACAACGTTGTGAAATCATGTGAGATTTCCATCGATGGAAGTCATGCGGCCTTTGATGTACGCTACGTTTCCTAGCTAAAGACAAAAGATAGCCATAATGGTCACAAAACCATCGATCTACGTTCTCATCGTTTCTAGAAGAGTTACTATCAAAATAAGTCAGTAAATGTTCTAAAGGATATCCAAAACTGCGTTGTTCAAGAAAATACACACAATATTGTCCACACAACATGCAATCTGTGCCTTGTAATTTCACATTATTGAATCGTGTCGTCTGGGCATTTCTTCTCATAAAGTCGATGATGTCGTCTTCCAAAGGGGGTAATCCATACGAATCAAAATACTCCACACAATCCTCTTTATGGAAGTAGACGGCTACCCAGTGGGTTCCTGGGAGATGAGTGTCGTCCGTGTTGATGACATAAGTTTGATGTTCTTGAGGTTTGCGATGAGGTAGTTCATCTTTAGCGCAAACGACAGCATTCCAAGAAGCAGTGTACGAACTGTTTTTCAAAAGGTAATAAAGTTCCCAAGTATCCATTTTTGTTTTGTTGTTTTTTTCACAGGTAATGATAAGTCATCAATTCAATTCTGACTTTTTGTTTGAAAATCTCTGTCAAGTAACAATTTCTTTGCTTCGTCTCCGTACTTTGGGCTAAGAGAGCTTCGATGCGATAGATCTCCAAGTAGTCAATGGAGGGCAGGAATGATCATGCAAGCCTTTATACCACTCATGCAATACTGCTTCTTTCGAGATGAGACTCCACGCATCGTCCAGTTACTCGTGCAATTTTCCTCTTGCTCATCATCAGACATTTATCGTGCTGTATTTGACTGGGATGATCGTTTTGACATCCATAGCAATCTTTCTTGATCAGTTCTGTAATTTTATCCGCCAGGTGCGTGGCAAAACAGGACACTAAATATTGTTCTTCATCTGGCCATCTGGTCGTGACCACTATGTCCTCTTCGTCTTTTTCTTGGGGTTCTGCTTTCACGGTATCATCCCATTCCATATCCAAAGATTCTCTACTTTTCAAAGAGGGGTTAGAGTTTTCCATAGTTTCTAACTGTCTAGAATGACTTCTCTCAAACTGTTGATATCTATGGCATTATCGAATTCTGCATACAAAATGACGTTCACCGTCTCGGCGAGAGCTTCTGCAAACTGAAGTTCCACACACAGTTGACTGGATTTTATAGGATGGAAATGTCCCTCGTCGCTGCCTTGATCTGGAGTGAAATCAAAGGCCCACAAAGTGAACCTCCTACACAATCTTCGTACGAAATGCTGTGACTGGTGTTGGTTCCTAATTGTCCGGAAGCTTCGTACAGGGACAAGTACGATCTCGAGTAATTCTTCTGGGCAAAGTTAGGTTCAAAGGGTCCTGTACACAAGGTCTTGCTATCGCGACTGACTTCGATCTTGGACACTCTGTAGTGCTTAAACTGGAAAGGATTTTGATCGTGGGCTCCGTTGAGGGCTGCATTACTGACGATGCCAGCGATTAAACGTTTGGGTAACTGTCCTTGGAGCAGATGATCTTCGATCTTGTATCGGAGTTCAGCAGCAATGGTGAACGTTTTCACTTCTACGCGTCGTATCGGATACTTGGCGGGCGTTCTGCTCAATGTGTGACTGATGTCGATTCCCGCTATAGGTAACACTTCTACGCGGCGCACGTAAAGTCTGGCTTCTTGGATGATGGTTTTGTACTCGTTGGCATGAGCCATCAAATGGAAAGCGACACTACTGAGATTTAGTTCAGGCGAATATCCACTCCGTTGAGCAAATACTTGTCTTGCAACCACATGTCCAAATGCAAACGATGCATCAGTTCGAAACTACGGCCTTGCAGGATTTTCTTTCGACGGTCGTTGAAGCCCACATTGTGAGGATTGTCATCTGCTGTCAGGGCTGTGTCGTTAAACGTGTCCTCACCTGCGATGTCAGGTTTCCATATCACGCAAGCATCCAGATGAGTGTTCTTAGCCTCTTTTCCGTACGTCAAGAGATTTTCCATGTACGCTCGGTAAGGGTAAGTATCCATGCTACTGCTGACCAATTTGTTATTCAAGTACAAATCCACTTCGATTAACAAGGAATGCATGAAATTGTTGACGGGAACTACTCTAGCATCGGCTCCTGGATTGGTGTTGTCCGTTTTGATCACTTTGAGTTTCAGATACAAATAACTGCTATTCAGATCGATTTAATCTTCGAGCTGTCGTTTGATTTCAAACTCGATGGGAGCTGAATCCGTCAAAGAGGAGACGGGATGAAATTAGACCCATTGGGATTCTTGCATTGTCATCATGGTGGGTGGCATGGCAAACAGATCTTTCAGTAATCAAAAACGTCTAAGTCTCGGACGGTTTTTCTTTTCTTAGTCTTTCTAGCTCTAGGGGTCTGAAGTCCTCTGAATGGGTATTTTCGTCGTCTTTTTCTGCCTTGTCCTTGCTGTGGACTCAGGGAAGCAGGAATGCCTGACTCGGCAGCGCCCAGGGCATTTATAAGAGTTTCTCGTCGGCCCAAAATGTCTTTGCCCGTTTGAAGCAAGACATTTTTGCCTGCTCTCAAGAAAGCTTCTTTGGGGTTTTGTTTGTCAATGATGACATTTTGAAGAAATTCTTTACCTTGCGTAAACGCGGCATCTTTCAAGGCGTGCAATCCCCGTGTCACCATTGGTTTCAAAACGGGAGCCACCGAACGAAAGGCCGATTTCACCATATGTCCTGCACCATGTCCTCGCTGTCGAGCGACTCCTTGGTACACAGGATACATGGCTGACAAGGGGTTAGAGTAACCGTTTTCGAAAATGGAGTTTCACTGTGACTTTCCCTTTGGTGAATGAAATATTTTGTCCTAGATCTCCTTTTATAGTAATGTTGACAGTGTCGAAATACGACTTAGTGACAGGCAAATAGTGAGGATGTACAAATTCGAGGTGAACGTGATTGGTGTTTCCACCTTCCCCGTCAGCGTTCGTGGCAGAATCAACTTCGAAAGGAATGACACAATGTAACGGAACGGAGGTATGTTCCAACACGTTGTACTCCGCCACTTCGGAGTACACAAAAATCAAATTCAGTCCTTGGTTCATTTCTACAGGGAATCGAAATATTTTGCAAAATCCGAGTTGCCGGTAACGGCTGGTATTTCGTTTCTAATCTTGATCAACTTGGGGTCTCCACCCAAAATGTCACACAATTCAGGACAAAATGTAATGGCCAATACTTCGTCCTCTGAAAATTTGATAAGTAGGCGACGAGCTATTTTGTGGTATTCGATCGTGACACTTTTTCTGGTTTTATCCAAGGTTTTGCCAAACACGCCATTGAACCTGCCAGCAATGGCGTTCACCAAATGTTGACCACTAAAAATAATAGCCTGAGGAAATTTTCAACCGATAAGTGGTCGGTTTAGTTTTGGAGTCTTGTTATTTCATATTGTCACCTACACTGGCGCGTTCATCCAAGTGTTGTTGCACTTGCTCGTCAGGAACTTCCACCGTAAAAGTGTTTTGATTTTTGATGATGTTTTTGATTTGTGTAGGGTGAATCATTTCTACTAAAGCCACTTCCCAATGGGCTTCGCGATCCAATTGGATGGCCTGAGGTAAGCATAAGGTTTTATTGGGAAACACCTCCATGGAACAACACTGGGTAATGTTAAGTGAAATTGGTTGTTCATAATTCCAGAGTTCTAGTGTCCGAGGGGCCGCTGGACGGCAGAGGAGTGTTTAAAAGAGGATTGTTATGGTGATTGTTGGATGGGGGACTGACGTTGGACGCAAGACTCCTGTTGTTGCTCCCGTTAGAGGAATATTTCAGAGACGGATTGAGAAGAAGGTAACCGATGCAACTGGTGGGTAAAATGGTCCACAATTGTTTGTCTCCTTGTTGCAAACTCAAATTGACAATGGCCGCACCGATGACTCAATACACCAGAAGATTTGGCAGAAAAAGACGATTTGCGTTTTAGGCGCACGTTCTCCACATCACACCCACAAGGGTTGCTTTTGTAAATCTTGCAGAGAAGAACTGGGGGAAGGAGTGGCCACTGCCGTAGCTGAGGTTGTGTTGAAAGGCATGATGGTCACTTCCTTTTATAGTCGATAATTTGCGATGCGTCGAACCAAGAGTCAAAACTGGGAGGATATCCTTTCCAACGTACTTTGACATCTTTGACACGTCGTTTTCCCACTTTTCGGATTCTTCATTCGAGAATGCTTTCGATCTCGCACACGTCGTCTTCTTTTTTGGTCACATGTTGTAACTCGGGCAAGCAAAACGTTCCATTTAGCACTTCCCCGTTCATGTCTTCCAATTTATAGACGGAAGGATAACGGACACGCACACGTTCAGTGACACGAAACAATTCAGTTGTCCAATTGTGTAAGTAACCTTTGTCGAAAGTGCATTTGGTTTTGTCAATGCGGACCCAATCTCCTGATGCCAACACTCCACCTTTCTTGGGGACAGACACTGTCGGGGACGTACCAAATAGGTGCTCGATGACGATCACTTCATTGTCGAGAGTCACTTTGGGGGGGGGGGGGCACGTCCGATGCTTGGATGGTAAGATTGGTTGTAAAATTGGACTGGGTGTGGCAAGACGTCGATGTACTTGAGAGTGTGTTTATGCGTACAATATTTCCACATGTGTTCTTTCAAGGTGCGTTGAAAACGTTCCACGATTCTGGCTTTGGTTTCGGGATTCTCGTGGTGAAAGAATGAATGTCACGTTTCTTCAATTCTTTTTGGAAAGCTAGGTTCAGAAATTCGGTGCCTTTGTCGGTTTGCCATCGAAGAGGGTGACGTCCGCTTTGTTTCAGTACCAGTTTGAGGGTTCGCACTAACTCACTGCTCGATTTGGAAGTCAATGGCACGACCCAAGCAAATTTGGAAAAGACGTCGATGACACAAAACAAATATTTGTAGCCACGATTGTAGGTGGCCAAATGAGAGACATCGGCTAAATCGGCTTGCCATTGATGATCGATACCCTCCACTCGGGTGCGACTTCTGGAAAATTTTCGTCGTATGGGTTTGTGTAAGGTGTACGTGGCTTGTTCTTGTAACCATCGTTGCACTTGAGGTAAACGGACACTCTTCAGTAGAGTTTTGGCAGCACGATACAATTTCTGAACTCCTCCGTAACCTGCAGGATGGGATGGAATGTAGTAAATGCTGGCTAACACCTTCTCCATTTTTTTAATAAGTGATCCACTATTCGCTGATGGTACTCTGAATGGGACGAAGGTGTAAATTAGAAACGGCTTTACGTGTACGATGTGCCACGGGAGTAGACGTCGAAGGTAGTGGTGGTGATGGTGGTGGCGGTACTGGAATGGCTTTTTTTACTTCTGGTTTCCCTTCTTTGTTTTTCACTTCTGTCGAAGGTGGAGTGGACATCATCTTTTGAACCCAAACTTTAAGTTCTTCTCGTTGGGGTGTAGTGGAAGGGGTCAACAAGGACGCTGCAATCTTACTAGGGATGGGAGCTGCTGACGGTGTTTGAAAGACTTCTCTTGCCTCTTCTTCCTCAGACATCCGTGGGGCTGCATCTGTCTTGACCGCTGGGGGTGATGGTGGTGGTGAACGTTTCATCAGTGTCTTAAATCTTTCAGAGTGGGTAGAGCTGTTTCCTCTAAAGATTTCTGATGAAAGAGTTGCAGTCGTTGAAACAATTGACCGTACCGTTGCGATTTTTCCGTTTCTGACAAATCGCCGCGATACATCAATGATTGCAATTCGTGTTGTAACTGGGACATCTCGATCAAATGAGGATTGGGAGGTAAATGTGCAGTCCGTTGTTCTTGCCATCCTTTGTAAGGCACTAAAGCCAGTTTTCGTCCTTCCATTGGAATTCACGGATCACGTCTGAGATCTTTTGACTCCAGAGGTCCCTTTAATCTTCTTGACACTTTTACGTTGGAGCTATGGCGGGTAAGATTTTTCCCAACATACCCAACATTGGTCTTGCTATTACACTGGTAAGAAACCCATCAGGAGTAAAAATCCTCCGCGTTGCACCAACATCTTTTTCTTTTGACTAATGGGTATTTTATTTTTTTTTGGACCATTTGGACAAAAACGTGTCGATGTTTGGCAAAACATTTTTTCTGGTGTTTAGTCAATGGTATTGTTCCTTTCAAGACATTCAGACAACATTCGCTCACATTATCGATGACGTCTTTGAGGCGGTTTGAATGAGTTTTTTTCGCATGGATGGAGAAGCTTTGGACAGGACGGACAACATGTCCCAATGTTTGACTAAACGAGGAGGCAGTCCTTTCCTTTTCTTTCCTTTGGGGGTAGAAGAAGGATGTCTTTTGGTGGGTGACATCTTTCTTGGTTGGTTCGTTGGTTCCGGGACACACACCAAAGAATACACTAACTTCGATGACTTGTCACACGGCCTTTTATCCTTTTTGTTTTGGACTATCGCCTCGTCATAAAGGTGACAATGTGTTTTCCAAAATCGCCAAAGAATCCTCCTCTTTGGTGGCTTCTCCTTTTCTTTGGACGAGTGTGTCTTTTTAGGGACAGACGTTGATGTTTGGCTAAGCGTTTTGTCGGATGGTTTGACTGTCCTTTTCTTTTTCCTTTTCCGTTTTGGACAGAAGAACGACAATAGTGACGGTGTGCACGTCTTTGAGGGGACATCTTTGGGCGTTTAGGAGCACAAATAAATGATCCTTTTCGTTTGCCTCAGGTCTTTTTTATACTGGAATGCATCGCCACTGATTGTCGGCTCGTCGTATCATTTTCATGTCAGGCATCACACGTCATGGAGGGGTTCGCAACGGACTCAGTCGGGACAGTTCTTGCTTGGACGAATCCAGTAAACTCTTTGGCCCGCCCGATCTCTCTTGGACTTTGATTTTGGGGGAGGTACTTTGTGAGCAGCGGCTACTGCCGCTAAAGAGGAAGAGGGTATAACCGCTGGAGAAGTTTTTGGAAACGCAGGTTTCCAATTTATCATAAAATTAGGAAAGACACGTGTCAAATCGGGTTTGGCAGGCATCACCAGCAACGGAGAAGTGGAAGAACCTGAGGCTACTGGAGACTTAGTCACCACTGTGGCAGGTCGTGGTTTTCAAATGTAAGGTTGCGTACTGGCGGCAGTACCTTTCTTGCGGGAAGATGCTATTTTCTGAGGCTGTGACCTGGTCTAGACACTGCTGCTCTTTTTCTTTTTTCTTCTGTGTACGTTGGGGAGTGGCTTTTTTCTTGGGTAGGACTTTGGGAGCATTGGGATCCCATTTTAAGAGGGAACGAATGATGACACCTCCTAAAGAACCGCTACCTCCAGGTTTCAAAATGATTTGCTTTTTGGTTTGAGTGTCGATGCGAGGATCGGCTAGTTGCGTGAAGGCTACTTTGTTTCTCTGAAAGAAAAAAAAAACGTTTGGTTTGATGTGGAATGTGAGTGATGCCTTGCAGTAATTGACGTACTGTCACCGTAAACCATCATAAGACTACTTTGAGACTAGCTTCTAAGACACGATCACGTATTTGTGGATTTTTTTCGCGACTGATGCCATACAAGGCACGAATCAATTTGACAAGAAGATGTGACTGAAGGGACGTCATGTTGACGATGTGTGAGACAGACCCAAAGTAACCGAGGTTTTTATAGACATTTTTTGGTTGTTGTGGTTGTTGTTAAGTCGACGACGGGGACGTGTACACGACAGGCCCTCCGTCTTGGCACCAGTGGTGAAACAGATGGGTACGAAATCGCAAATAATCAGGGATGGTGGATTTTAAATCCACGAGTACATAAGCGTGTGGGGTTTGAGTGGCATCGTCGTACGCATGAGTCAGACAAGGCGTTCCTAACTGTTTGGCTAACACTTGCACTTGCGATTTATCTCTAGGGCTTTTAAACAAGAGCACGTAATGAGCATTGAGACTGATGGTGCGATGGGCTTTACTTTGTTGAAACAAATTTGGAGTGATGTAAATGACACTGGCATTACGATGATGCCCTTTGCGCGTAAACTAGAGTTTAATTTCTTCTTCGCCTTCTCCTAACATGTCGTCAAAGATGACCAGATGGGTTTGACTAGAGTCAGACACGATCCCGTCGTCTTCGCCAGGAATGCCTTCCACAAAGACGATGGAATCGCCTTGACTTTTTCGCAGAAGGCTGTACACCGATTGCCACTCTTTCAAACACCACACGATTCGTCGAGGTGAACGATCAATCAAATGATGTTTATGTTGGATCAAACGTTTAACAAATTCGATTTTGCCTGAACCGCTAAGTCCGGCAATGAGTATATTAAAGGGATGGCGAAGATACATGGCCTCCCAACTAGCACGATCTAATTGTTCGTCGATGACTTTGAAAGTGGAAGAAGAGGGAGCAGAAACAGTAGAGGTAGACATAGTACTGTAAGGAATGTCACTTTTGACACGAAGACAGACAAGACAAGAGTTTTTATACTTTTTTAAGGACTCGTTTATTACCATCTTTAAAAGTGAACAGCACGAAAGACAAAAATACATAAAAGCCAAATGGTTAAGTACATGAATAAAAGACACATCAAAACGATCAAAGCAGAATATAAACAAGTCTCTGTACAACACTTTTGGTGATCAAGATGTGGAATCGTAGGGACAGTGTGTAATGTTCTTAGAGTCTCTACACTCCTTGGTACAGTCACACAAGTGTCCTCCCGGAATGGTCTTTCGGGGATGTCGATGACGGTCCTGTCCTGTCCTGAAGGGAGTGGTTTTTCTTCTTCTTCTGGCACTGGCACTAACACAGGTTTAAACGTTACTTTTTCCACTGAACGTTTAAATTTTTTAGGATGACAGATCTTGGGTATTGTGTGCCACTTCTTTTTTCCAAGCCTCGAAATCCCAGCTTTTCCAGTCACGTACATCTTTCCACTGAGGGTGTTAGTCACAAGCTACACACACACCATCGGAGACATCTTCAGTACCTAAAAGTTGACGAACCTTTCTTTCCTGTAGAGGTCGAGAAGTATCGAGATGAAAGCACAAAGCTTTTAACAGAATGAGTCTCTCATGTACATTTAAAAGGACCACTTTCGTGCTTTTTTGAGTGGAATGTACTGTTCGTAAAGAGTCCACAAGGAATCGGCCGGTAAACAAAATCCCAGAAAGCAAGTCACTAGGACACACACCACACGTCGACAACAATTCAATGGACACAGTTCTCTTAAAATGCGATGGTAATCCTCCGCCGTTTGAACATTGTCATTAATTTGCTTCCACGGAATCTATTGTATCACGATTGATAAAGGTCGTGGCATGGTAGTTCGTTTTTATACCCTCTTTGGTGTAAGGTAATAAGTGTGTTTTTTGAACAGCGTCGGTTTTATTTCAGTACCGCACGAAAAATGTTTAGTCACTAACTCACACACCACACGTCGCACAGAAGTTTCCTCTTGAACTAAAAAGAATAGTTCTTGTAAAGATTTGTTGTAATCCTCTAACTCATCCGTAGCAATTGGGTGTATTAGGATCACCATGTAAGTAGAATGAGTGGCATCCAAAACTTTATGAATTTCACGCGATTCATCAATGTCTAACCAATGGAACGCTTTGAAATGGATCATTCCTCGTATACCATTCAGGTACCAGTGATTCCAACATTGGTGACGTAACGGATGCAATTGTTCTTTGCATTTCACTAGTATCTTGACCAACTCTTGGTAAATGCGTTCTCTCAACTCCACAGACAAACCACGAATAATCTCTTGTAAAGTATCCATGACATGTCAGTCAAACACTTCCCCTAGAGAGAAAGTAACGGATGTAGTGAGCAATTTCTGGCCACTGCCATTCCAGGAAACGGTCAAGAATGTCATTAAAATCTTCTGATGTATATGGTTTAAAGTGGAATATTCGGAAGAACGCTCCCTTGATCCAGAGAAATCTGACTTGTTTGTTGACTTTTATCAATTTCCTGTTGTGAATTTCTCGACATAAAAGTTCCTCAGTCACCAATTGAGATTTTGCTCAGGCAAGTCTCAGCCAAATGTCCTTGTAGATCTTCTCATGCAATTCGTTTGGTAATTTTTGAATATTATTTTTCAAATGGGGTTTAAATACTTGTCTAGGTGTTGTCCAACGTTTGACTCCTAGCCAAGCTGGTTTCTTAAACAACATGGTATGCCACTTCAATGACGAGGTCCCACTAAATGTAGGTAGTGACAATCCGGAGACCATCGAGCATGTTCCAGGTAAGCAGAATCTTTCTTTTCCCACTCGTGAAGTAACACACCACACATGAAGCACTTGACTTTATCTCCTTCGCCCAAGTAGATAAATCAGGCTCTAGCTAATTCTTCGGGGGTAGGTCCTCGTAGATATTTAGACCATTTTCCTCGGAAGGTTTGGAATCGACTTTCAAAGTCGCAGTATTCAAGTAATCGCACAGCGAACGAATATTCGTCTTCACAGGTTCATTTTGAGGAGGGTACGGTGAAATCCGCAGGAGTTTACTCAGTTTGGGATGACATCCGTAGGGTGGTAGCCGCATTGTTTCATAATGATGACATTCACCATGAAAACCAGTAAAGTGAAAAGGTGAACGATGACTAGTGTCATTGCTTTCCCATCCGTTAGGTTTAACACGCACAGCATCAGTTTCCATGGTAGGTATAGTGGTAGTCGTGGTAAAGTTCCCATGATGTGTTACTGAATCGCTGAGTTCATAGCGTACGGCATCCCTGCCATCTCAAGGCACAGCATCGTACTCGAGTTTCTCGCTGGCCTTGAGTATTACGCTCGATACTTGCTGTGTAAAACGATTCATCTTTCTCGCTTGGTGTTGGTAGTTGCAATAAACTATATGTCTTGGACGTTGTTCCTTTTTATATGCTGGCCAATATCGACGTGACCGTACGGTAAAGTGAAGTGGTTGGGAAGCTGTACTCGCTTCTGGCACACGATTTGATAGACTTTTTCCAAGGGCCGGCTTGCAATTTGGTGTGTGGATAAACGTACAATCTTGTGCGGTTCGCTGGTGGTCACTTTAAAATTTCGATCCTGTCCAGACTGCAAGGCTTCTTCCAAGACGCCAAAGTTCACCACTTGACTGGTGCGATAACTGAGATTCAGTCCTATCACTTTGCACTTCTCCTTGTTTATCCTGGTATTCGTAGCGTAATTTTTGGGACCGCCACTTGCAAAACTTAGAATCTTGTTGTCGGGATACTCGTCCGTCCAGGCTCCTAAACGGTCTCCTTTGATGACAGGGTGACATTGACCTAGTCGATCGATGTAGATGTACCTGTCCGTATCAAAATACAGCACACAATCTCCTAACAGTTCTAAAACTTGGTACAGTTTTAAGCGAGCATGGGCTGTCACGTAAGCTGCAATGATGACATTTCTAAATTCGTCGGCTTCTACAAAGTCCAGTTCTTCTTCATAATTGATTAAGATCAAGTCCTCACGAACCACGTCCACGTGTTTCATGTATCTGGTTTTGTCGTGAATCATCTCGAAGTAGCGGGAAGGTTCTGTCAAATACTCCGTCTTGGGTAAACACGGTCGTAGTGCCATTTTGCCCCACAAGCAATTCAACATCACTTTGGCAAACGATCGCCTTCTTTGGTTTTTCTTTACGTGGTCTAAAGTGATCCCTTCCTGCTCCCAGTATTTCTCTTGGAATTTCTTTTGGTCTTTGGGAATGTGGCACCAGGAAGGATAGCCGCTGACTTCTTGTTTCAGTTTCAAAAAGGCATTCCTGTAGTCTGCGAAAATACCTTTTTGAGTCTCGTCGCTATTGTGGTATTTTTCTGTCTTGGCAAAGTGGTAAATTTCGTACACTTCTAACAGTTGGTATCCCAGGTCCAGAGCTTTAAACAATTCCACACTGACCCACGTTACCGTTAAGGCGCGTTCTTCCTGAGTGTGCTGACAAGGTTGGTCTTGGTTGCACGTTTCGGTACAAGTACGGCACAAGGGAAACATCAGTTTTCCTTGGCAATGATGTGGTAAAACGGGATGGTACGAGTTCCTGGGAGGCAAGACGTTGCACTTGATCAATCCTTCATATTGGCGAATGTTGTCCACGTCGATGTGTTTCGTCAGCAATTGCGGGTGCCCTGAGGAACAGTGACAATATCTGAACACGTAAGGATACAGCGCACACACGTCCAAGTATTTGATTTCTTCTCCTTTCTCCTCGTCGGTTTGGTACAGCAAACAGGTGGCATTCGTCGTCCTCCGTACAAACTGTTCCGCGGGTTCAGTGGGTCCACCAGCTTGTAACTTTCCACGATGCGTTTAAACTCGGGATCGGTTTTCAAAAGGAAATTGTACTCGTGTTCCTACATTTGTACCATTTGGTATCCTTTGCTGTTCTAACTTCAAGCACCGCTGACAAGTAGCCTGATGCAAGTCTTCCATGGTCGTTGTAAAAATTGATTTTTAGTGCCACGTTGAGGGTAACAGATGAGACATCCGTGAAATAAGCACGCGTTAAATTCGTGCACGATCTTAGGGTTTTCTAAGTCTCAGCCATCCACCAAATACCTTCCAATGATCTTTTCACCTCCTCCGTTGCGAGCATGTTGGATCCATTTGTCTTCCTTGTCGCACAAGTAATGTAACCAGCGTAGGGCTTTGACCGAGTATTGACGTTTGACAAAAAATTGGTCGTTTGAGGGCTTATGACAGCTAGGGTGTTTTCGGGCATGAATCGTTGGCGGTACACTAAGGTACAGTTCTCGAAATTTTCCACAGCAACGTCGTAAAATGTCCACGTCGGAACGACAATACTTAAACATTTCTTCCTGAAAGTCGAAAGGGTCCGAGGCGTGAGTGTGGTACCAAGCGTAGAAAGCTTCTCGTTGTTCGGTACGCATATTGTCTGGGTCGTAGTAGTGAGCCTCAGGCAAATGGGATAGAACGGCGTGTTGATTGGTTTCGGTATTGAAAAAGTGCGGAAATAGCCTTTGGCCATTTCTGTCATTCCAAACGTTTTAGGCAGGCGACTCAAAGACATGGCCAAGTAACTTATCGAATCTTTAAACTGCACTTGTCCCACTTGCATGGAAATGATTTTGGCTCCGTTGAAAGTCACTTTAGGACGTTCGGTACTTTGTTCCGTATAGTATCTCAAAAGAAACTGTCCATCGTATCCCCAGAAATTGTGAGCCATCACCGTGGCATGGCGATGACAATCTCCGTAACATTCGATGTCCTCATGACTCCACGTCTCGTCGATAGGGTCTAAGATCCATTGGGCGAAATCGGTCAGCGTGTTTGGTCCCCGAAAGATTTTTTCACGTCCTCCAGGAATCTTGCTACAGTGAGGGGAATGACTAAAGATAGGTTCTTGGATGCACTTCTCACACGCTTGGTGAGCCACGCAGAAATTAGGACTGTGAATGCCAGTCTCTTGCATGGATTCGAAATCGAAAAAGATGAAATCTGCTTTCTTCTTCTGGTCATCTTCTTCCTCTTCATGTTTGGAATGGTATTTTTGAATGTAGCATTCGTGTTCCAAGTCCACGACTTGGTGACAAATGTGACATCGTTTCTTTCCTCGATAAACGTGTAACTTGGCACTGTTGGTACGTATGCCTTGTTCACAAGTAGGGCACAATCTCAGGAGTTGGCAAGCACTTCTCTGCTGTGAACCTTGCGTCTTTAGATGTTGTTGGTAACAGGTTGGACTGACAAAAGTGCGCTGACAAACTGGGCAATGCACTCGTTCTTGTCCTTTTTCCAGACAGGGTTTAGAGGCTAAACATAATGAGCATTTCGATCCGCAATGCTTGTGTCGCTCTCGATTGTTATAGCCATAGTCACATTTCTCACAGTAATAATTGTATCTTAGGAATCCTGTGATAATGGTAATGGCATCGAAATGTTCATCGTGATGATAGACGTGAATGTATTTTCCGTCTTTGAAATTTTTGCCTCGAAACATCAGAGGTCCGCGCACTTCTTGAGGGTGTACTTTCAAGGTGAAGCGTGGAACCAAGACATCTTGCAATTTTTGCATTTCAGGAATGCCGCAGGGTCTGTCTTTGCACATGCCAGCTTGTACCATTAGTTCAGCTTCTCTTCGTTGTTTGGCTCTGTCCGATTTTTAATTGTTCGCCAAGTTCTTTTCTATTCTGCCGTGTCGTTCTTGTCGGCATACGTTCATCCCACGACGATGTCACCGGCCGAGCACATCTGGTCTTGAGTGTTGTTAATTTGAACGATGCTGAGCTTGATGCTGCAAAGGTCGTCCACCTTTTTCCGTCCTGTCCCTTGGGGAAGAGACACGTGGGTCATGAACAGTGTCGCTTTTCCGTCGGTGATGTGAAACTTGTTGTTGGATTGCTGTACGTGTTGAATCTTGTCGATGACTTTGGAAGGTGTCAGTTCTGCTGGGCTGCTAAACTCGATCCAAACAGGGAATTTCAAACTGTCGTGATGATTGGAAAGTCTCAAGCGATCGTCTTCTTTGGCTTCACATTGCTGTTTCAATGTGGTTAACAAAGAATCCAACACATCGGTGATGAACCTTTCTGCTTTCTCGGACTTGAAATCTTTAAACTTCACCGTGTACGTGTAGGCCGTGGTTCTAAATTTTCTAGAGGAGCGTTTGTCGGTTTCTCGAATGTGGTAGTAATTTTCAGGGTTTACTGGTGGTGATGGACTTTGACTGGGTGTAGACTCTCTGGGTCTGGATTCTGGTTCACTCATGTCATCTTCAAAATCGCTGGCATGAATTTGAACCAAGACTTCAGCTCTGTGCGAGGGGATAAGTCACGTTTCTGCCTCTTACTTTCTTATCCTTTCTTTACGTTTCATCTTGACTGCAAAAAGTCAAATGACTACATTTGAAATCCCATGAACACCTTTATATCCATGTCAGGCTCAGTGTATATATAAAGGGCTAGTTCCTTCCCTCTCAGTATTCATTTCACTCTCAAGCCGACCAGCACGAGGGAAGAGCCCACAGAGATCGAACTTCTGATTAGAGCTTTGCTAGGTGTCATACGAAAGTTTTCTTCAGACAAGCCGACGGACTACTAAGTCAAGATACTTGCTATATCTGTCAGAAGAAAGGGCATTGGGCTACAGAATGTCCAGACCGTCAAAAATGCAAGACCAATGTCAAATCAGACAAAAGTCAAGATACCTGTTATCATTGTCAAGAGAAGGGACATTGGTCTTCAGATTGCTTTCAGAAATAGCAGGAGGATTAGGAGGAGGAAGAAGAAGAGGTGCCCTCGGCAAAGGAAGAACCCCAACACGTTCAGAAAGAGAAGAAAAGAAGACGAGAAAAAATTCAGGAAGAAGAGGAGGAAAAACCAGTGAAAGTGAAGAAAATCAGAAAACAGAGAGAGTGTAAAAAAGACACAGAAGAAGTCTATGAACCTTTTAAAGTGTTGTATTATGTTGTGAATTGGATTTTAAAATGTGTACCAGAATAGAACAGACAGAAAAACGTAAGTGTCTCCTGGTTATGATTTTTTAGAATAAGGGCCTACACTCACGGACTCACCCACGTACATAATAGGGTTAAAAAAAAGGGATTTTGAGTAACATTGATTGAGGTAAAATGATTACTATCTCTTTTCGAAAGAAGTGAGTGGCCCTGAAAAGGACCGTTGGGTGTTTGTTTTTTGTAAATAAAAAAAATAACTCAGGAACGAGAAGCAATCAGCTTTAACTGCCTTAAGCCTTTGCCACGGTCAAGGCCAACGTCTGGACCCGCTCCCGTCGATGATTGGGTAGAAATCACTATGGATGGTATCTTGCGTACTAACAAGGTTGGACTGTTGGGCTCGGGAAGGTCTTTGTCTCTTGGGTCGTAATAAAGAAGTGTGATACATTTGTTTTAGACTTCTTAACTCCGCCAAAATGTCTAAAAGTACCGTTACCGTTTGACTTTCACTGTTCTCCTTCTCTCCTAGACCTTGTTTCTTCTCTGCTTCTTCTTCTTCCTGTCGTTTCCTTCTTGCCTCGTCTTCTTCTTGCTGTTGCTGTTGAAGGAGAAAAACTTGTTCTGCTTCTTTCTGCTGTTGTAAAAATTTCTCCAAATCTTTTTCTGTTTCTGTTTAAAATCCTCGACCTGTAGTAATGAAAGAGAAGGTGGTGATGGTACTGGTACCGGAACAAATTCTTGCGAAGAGAGAAAATCTACAAAATCCTAATTAAAATCGACCTCTTTTGGAAGTAGCCCTGTGTTAACTTTGGTAGCCGCTGCTATGCCATCGCTTCTCGCCTCCACGGCCAGTGCACCCCAATTCATTGTCTTCTTAATTTCCGTCATGTTTCAAAAAACAATGTCGCATCGATTCACTGCGCACAGATGCTAGCGCACCTATATAGGGAATGTGACATCACAGGTAGCACTCTTCAGATTGGAATTACAGACTCCGCGAAGTGACTGAATTTTGTAACGCGTGTTGGGATTGGTGAAAGAAGTCAATCCGTTTCGATCCGGTCTTCCACTATAAATAAACGCGGTTCACTTCATTCCCTTCACCTGTTCTCGTCACAAGATGTGGACAAACGTTCAATCCTCTACTCTACTGTCGTCGATGCTGTTCTGTACGGACTTACCCATGCATGTTAAATCATCATGGACCATCATCCGGATCACCGATACGGCTGTTTGGAAAAGAAGATGCTATGTGGAGAGACAGGTCTGTCTGAAGCGAGTCCTCATCTGCGGTCCAGAGGTTAGACAAAGTTTGAGAAAGAGAAGAAGGTCAGTGAGATGTCCTGTATGTTAACGAACTGGTGTTAACATAAAATCCAATGGCCCTTTTCATGGCCACTTTCATATACCTCGAAAAGATTTATTCTTTCTTGCCTATATGTTATATAGATGTGTTATATATGTCTCTGTCTCTCTTGTATTTGTCCCTACCTAGAGTAGCTGCACGTATTCAGGTCAGCCACTTGCAACATTGTTACAAGTGTCCAGTACCATGACGTCACCCACCTGTTCCATTCCTATTGTCGCTATACAGGCCCAATATATTTTTGTCTCTATATAGGCCCAGGGGATTTTTTTTTGTCTCCATATCACCCGGAGGGAGGGGTCTGTAATGCATTTTTCCATTGTCTCCCTATCGCCCCCTTTAACTACTAACGCGCGCGCACTTTACGCCGCCATTTTGAGTCCCTAACAAACTTCTGTCAACATTAGTCATCACGCACATTCAAAACAAAAATCTGATTTAATTGTCGATAAGAATATTTACTTCATCGAAATGATGCATAGATTATACTTTAAATTAAGTGCCCTTATTGCACGAAAATAAAATTAAAGCTGGAAGTCCCATGACTTATATTGAAAGACATAGTAGTGAAGTTAAAACAAAAATCATGCATATTGCTGTCAAACAGAAATGCAGTTATTTTTGAAAAGCAGACAATATTGATAGTTTCTAAAATTATTTTGTATGATGTCCATAAGATTGTCATCCAAAAAGGGTATTTCCGGATAATGATCTTTGGGATACAAAGTCAGTTAAGGAATTAAAATTTCATATCATGTGTATTATGCCAGAACGTCTATGTACAAATATTTTTCGCGAAAACAAGTACTTGTGCCAAAGACAACTGAGAAACCAATTTTAATTAGTACGGTCAAATAATGTATTTGTGGTGGAAATGATGGACGTAGGATGATACTGAATGAAAGCGAGAACCGTTCAAAGAAGTTTCATCTTCAGTGTATTAAAATGAAACATGTGCCTAAAGGAACATGACTTTGTGCCAAATGTCAAAACAGAGTTTTCTCGAAATGCTTTTAGAAGTATGAACTTATGGATTAACGATTGGCTTACTAAGGGAGACAACTCATGAAATCCACTAGATGTCACTAAGACAAAGCTCTGAAATATCTGCACGATCCGCCAAGGTGTAGATACGGTTAACACATCGTTACCTTGGCTAGCGACGATGCCTAAAAGATTGGGTGGAGAAGACTGACTCACCTTGGTAATAATCTAGGCCATATTATAGTCATTATAGTTATTTTCTTGATCCTCTCCATTGGATCTTTAGGAGGAAGAGATCAAAAGTCAGTGTACACAGATTTCAATTACAGTAACATCATAATTGTTTTAGCAAAGTATGTATTTGTCCATCCATCCATCCATCCATCCATCCATCCATCCATACATACATACATACATACATACATACATACATACATACCCACAAACATTACAGGAAAACACCTAGCATATATAACAGATTGTTTGTATGTTCCTACTCTTCGGTTACTATCTATGGTCGAGGAGGGAGAATCGAGACGTACTAAATATAAATGTGTCTATATGTCTGATAAGCCCATAATGTTAATATTGCTGCAGGCAAAGGGATGTTACTACCGAGCGAATCAAACAATTGCGAGTGTGATCTGAAATCCAATTGTTTTCCCTATTTCCGAGGACCTCAAGACAACAGTTGTTGTCAACTGAAAGGTTCTTAAAATGCTCAAATACTAGGGTAATTTATTTAATCACCTAATGACCACACACCACGAAACTCTAATTTCATGCCGAATATTAGCTTTCACTCCAGACACCACGAGACACGACCGAAACACCTAACACAAAGAATTGTTCCTATCTCGAATTACTAAACACGCATGCCTAAAAATATCCAGAGAATTGCCCATGTTCAGAAATTAGGGAGGGTCCATTTTATGAAACTAATCCGTGCTATCATAAAGTCTCGTGAATACGTACATTGTAACAGGATGCTCCGGGTTGGGATTAGATTGTAGCAAAAACACTTTCAGCAATTTCTGAGATGTTTATTTATGATGTGATTGAAAAAATTAATCTGGCACCAAACTCGTGCGCATAAAATCCAACAATGGATTTAACAAAATGAATCGGACCTAGTTAAACAACTGATACAAGGAAAATTATATCATTCCTAACTGGAACGAATTGGAACACGTAACTTGAACGAGTAACCAACAAGAATCAACGGATGGAACTTTTAAACAATGTGATTGACTTATGGATCTATTGCTATGGATGATCAATGTTTATAAAATTAACACAAAATGAACCATGTTTCATCTACTACTAAAATTATCGAAAGTACACAATTTACACAATTAGGAATTAGTCATGATTCTGCCACCAAGAGTGCTTAAAGTATGGAATTTGTAGAAATGCGAATGTTCCATCCAAACGTTGGAAATATACAGATTATGATTTTCACTAACATAGTGATGCTGAATATATTGATTTGATTTTCACTCAGGTAGTGCTACCGAATAATTTAACAATGAAACATATAACTTGTGGCGTCCAGTAGGCTACCACAAAGTGTTTTCGGTCCCACTACTCTGTCGGATGGTCAAGGAGCCACCATGCATGTCCCGCCCCTCCCAGTCTGCATAATGATCCCTAAAGTGCCCCCTTATTGGATGTAGACCCGTTGGTCCCGAAACTCTGGTCCCTCACTACGAGAAAACCACTGTCTTCCTTCGACTCAACGTCACCACCACAGCAGCACCCAGGTTATACTAAAATCCACTGAACCTTACGACTCCACATCCAAAATCTCAGCTCAACATCCAAAATCACGTCCATAATCAGCTCTACAACCAAATCATCTGAAAATATGTCTAGAGTCGTGCAGTACAAAAGACACGGTAAGATATAAATGCAATGAAATACGTTACGCACGCACGCACGCGAAGTTACTTGTTACATATTAAATCATTTCATAAGAACAACTGTACGAGATTATTACAATAATCAGGTTCGTATGTAAATCTGTATCCAACAAGAATAATCTTAGAGAAATATAAAAACTCAGACGTTTTTCTCATCCTTTAATACATTTAAATGTATTCATTTCGTCTGTTCAGTAATAAAATAGCTAACTTTAAGCATAATATAGTCTATCTAACAACATTGCGTTTTATGTATATGACATAGGCCTGACTATCTGTAGAATTTAGAATAAATATTGGAACATCCAATGCATCAAACAATTCTATCACATAATATGGATAACGAAAAGAGAATGCAATTGTATATTTCACATATCTCTACAACTGAAGATTGGTCCTGTAAATTGGACAGCATGCTGAGTGTGTACGTTCCCTGGTTATGGTGCAATCCACGGCCAGAGAGCTTAAGACAATCGGTTTTCTCACTACTAGCACTTTGCTTGTCCAGAATTGGATGAACCGAACGCAGTATTATGAAATAGCTAAAGACTTAAATAAATCACTCTGTACGCGAAAACGAAACCCGAGCATATTTTAGTTCAGGTACAATGCACGAGTATTAAGTACACACAATTCCGTGACATACATTATGATGTCTGTTTCTAGAAGTTGGCTAGCCACTCGGTTTTGAGAAAAATATACTTTGAGAAATACACCGACACCTAAAAATAAACAAATAATCAATGAAATCTAACAAAGTTATAACAGATAAGTAAAATATAAAAACCACAAACCTTATTATTATTGTTATTATTATTATTATTATTATTATTATTATTATTATTATTATTATTTGTATCATAATGATATTCGGTATTATCCTGAGACGGTCTCAGAGCTTGGTGAGAATAGCAAAAACGACGTGTCTTCTGCTTCTGCATTACATCTTGCATAAGTATACACTGACATTAAAATCAATGCAGGTCTGGCAAGATCTAATGACATGACTGAAACAACATTAAATATTTTGGGCAGCAGCCAAGCAGCAGAGAGTGTGGACCCTACAACTTTTTCCGAGGGTCCGTTAGCAAAAATAAAGGTTCCTACGAAGGGCGAAAATAAAGTCAATAACGCTAAACTGAATCCGCTAACCGAACATATTTCAATAACAAAAATCGACGGGGTTAGTTCGTTTTTGTTACTCGTTCGCTGACATATTTTTTTCAAATTTTAGGCGTGTTTTGTTTGCGTCTCACACTCATTTTTTTTGTCAGCTCACCCTCTCTGCTGCTGTAATTAAACCATTGCGTGATATCAATAATGATTGATGAAGCTCACTCAGCTAGACTAGCTCGAGAGCGACTAGAAGAGATACAGAAATATCTTCCGCTTCATAATAGTGTTAAGCAACAATTACAAGAGCGTCAACAAACACAAGAAGAATTTACAGAATCCGCAGAACAATTATTTAAACCTATCACGAAAACTACTGAAGGTATTCTTCCTGTGTTAAAAAAAAACAGCGAAACAAACTGAAAAAATAGCGGAGCGAACTAAAAAGACAAAAAAAAATTCTACGAGAACTTCCCGCTGAAATAACTGCCGCTCAGCAAGTTTTAGCACCCGAAGAAACAGTCCAAAAATCAGAAGCCCAAGCTGGGTTTAAATTATCTGATAAATTTAATGAGGTTTTCATTGACAGCATCGCAAAGTTTAATATAGATAAATTAGCTGAAACTGCTTTTTTATCTTATGATGAACGAAAAAAAATTCTAAAACCCGAGTATGCTGATGATATTATAGGTCGCGAGAAATGGTACAAATGGATTTTTCGTTTACGTTTTAATGTTGATCAAGCTCGAACTAACGACCGGAGATATGTTGCTTACGATACAGCTATTAAAAAAATGACGTTGGCTTTTCAGGAACTACAACAACCACAACAAGAACCAGAAAGATCAGTAAATGAATATTTTAAACCCAAGAGTATTGACGCAATCCAAAATCCATCCCGGACAATACTTATTGCATCAAATTACGAAGAACGAGATAAATATTTAAGACCTGAGTACGTTAAAGAATTTAAATTTGATGATTGGATTGTGGCTATATATCTCGTTTCTAGAAATATCGAAGAAGTAAAAGACTTTGGTGATTTTGATGAGTTTAAAGAAAATGTAATGAAACAAATAAAATCCCTTAAGAAGAAAATACCTAGCGAACCAACTTCACCTGGTGAATCAGATCCACAAGAAACTTCACCCCGAGGTCTCTTTGGTTATCTTTCATCTTTTGGTAAAGGCAAAACGGGAAGTGGTCTTGTTACTTGTCCCGACAACGTCCTTGCCGACGTAGATAGATTAGAAATTTTAATCGGTGGGGAATGAGCTGGTAATAATTCTCCTGAAATTATCAACGAAATCTCATCAATTTGTGAACGATTATTTACCGGTGGCATCATGAATATTAACGTGTATCGGTCCCTCATCGACGAAATTACCGATGATTATCATAGTGACTAAGTCACTGATTAAACAGTTAGATATAATTATTATAATAGATGATCATCCATGTTGCTCAACGTAGACCAACCATGGTCAGGGTGGTAAATTCAAGATTACCTATATACGAAAAATTCTACGGAGATGGATTCGGTGATGTCGTTAAGGGTTTATTTAGAAGGATAGCCCCAAAAGCAATACCGATCGCAAAACAACTAGGAATGAAAGCTATTGACGTTGCTCGTGAAAAAGGTATTGGTGTTGTTGGTGATGTTGCCAGTAAAGCATTTTCTGCCATCAAAGATAGACTAGCACGATTAATACGACGAAAACCTCAGCCAGTAAAATTACCCAGCACTGAAGTGATGCCTGCAAGTATTAGTAAAATAATAAATCAAGCCGCAAATAAAAAACTAGCAGAGTTAGCCGAAGAGGGGGAAAAAAAACGTAGTAGCAAATCTGATAGCGGGAAGTGGTCTTCTCATTAGACGATGACCAATAACATAACTTGTTCAAACGTGTACCTGATCCTGCATTTGACATGGATGCGCCAGTTCTCAAAGATGAATCGGTACGTGATTATCAATATTATTCTTACGACGCACGATTACCAAACCAGCGTGGACGAATTGAATTACAAGTTCAAGATACAAGTAGATATTTCTTGCCCGCGGAAGCATTTATTGAAGTAGAAGGTGAAATTGTAAAAACCGATAATACAGAGAATGGCGATGGTGCCAGTGTTGGTTTTGTTAATAATGGTATCATGGCGTTGTTCGACAGCGCCACATACATGATCGACGGAAGAAATATTGAATCAATTCAAAAAGATGTTGATGTTGCCACGACGATACTTGGCCTTGCAAGATACAGCGACGATTATACAAGATCAGCTGGTCCATCAATGATGTTTGCCAAGGACACTTCTAATCATCCCGAACACAGACAATATAATTTGGCACAAACACCTCAAAATACTGCATCTGATCCACAACCAGCTGGAATGATAGCCCGACCCGCCGCTTCATTTTCGATATTGCAAAGTGTCAATCAAAGTTTTAACTTGGGATATGCAACACGTCGAGCAATGTTGGAGGA
Organism: Megalonaias nervosa; assembly: GCA_016617855.1. Classification (NCBI taxonomy): domain Eukaryota; kingdom Metazoa; phylum Mollusca; class Bivalvia; order Unionida; family Unionidae; genus Megalonaias; species Megalonaias nervosa. The sequence goes on along the minus strand of JAECUM010019220.1, from coordinate 9,931 downwards.
GAGAGGCCGCCGAAGATTTTGTTGCGCGATTCCATTATCACATATTTTTGGATTCTGCAGACGTGTTAGAAAAGTTATTTTCGAAGCCAAACATACAGTTGTACTTGTACGAAAAGCAACGGTCGATGATACAATATGGCGACCCGCCGGTGATGTCGGTATAGTAAATCTAACAAAACTTTCATTGTGGATGCCAGTAATGACTCCAGCGATATCTGAAGAAGATCGATTACTCGCTTTCATGAGCAGCGGCGGAAAGTCGACGTTGTCATGGTTAACAACAACCACAGATGCTGTTCAAAGTGCAATTAATGGTTTATTTACGTGGCAAATAGCATCACAACAAGGTATCTTTGCACCGCGACATATATTCGTTGCATTTCAAGAGACTGCACGAGTAAATGATCAAACGCGTAGCGCTATGATATTTGACAAACTCGGTGTTTCCGAAGTTTCATTGAGAATAAACGGACATCAAGAACCATCGGAGGATATTTTGTTGAATTTTGAGCTAAATCATGTAGCGCGTGCGTATCATCGTCTGATGTCGTTTATGGGACGTGATCAAAATATTGATACTGGTTTACAAATATCACAGCTAGATTTTAAAACTCTGTACCCGATTTATTATTTTTCGCTGGAACATTTGGATTTGTTTAGACAGTCTGTCGTTGACATACATTTTCGAGCTCGTGTTAACACTGGAGGTGTTAATTACAGAGCAATCGCCGTTATACTCAGCGATAAAACAATGCTACTTGAAGGTGTTGGTGGCCGCATGAGAGTCGTTGATGCTCCAGTAGAAAATATGCAAGTGCTAATTTAGAAGTCAGAAATATATCATAAATGTCATATCATCATGTCAGTGTCAGTCTGACCCCGGGTCAGATTAAACGATTACAATCACCGTTAGCATCACGATGCGGAACAAAAATATCATTAAAACAAGAACAAATGAGCGGTGCAAATAAATTATCGTTGACCGAACGTCAGTTTCAAGAGATTCAACGAAGCCAAGCACGCCAATAAAGGAATACGATTAAATCTTTCCGTGGGTGCAATCAAGGATACTATTAAAACCGGAGGAATATTTCCGCTTCTCGCAGCTATCCCAGCATTAATAGCCGCAGCCGCTCCAGCTGTTGCAAAAGCTGCTGCGTTAGGTGCAGTTGGGACAGCTGCTGGAATGGCTCTGAAGAAAGCAACAGGAAAAGGATTAAAAAAAAGGAAACGAAGAGGTCACGGTCTGAGACTTCCAGGGTCTCGATACGGAAAAGGATTAAGAATTCCAGGGACTCGCTGATTTTTCCGATGTCTAACTTTGATTTACTCGATGCTGCTGCGCGATTAAATATAAAGAATTTTAGAGGTGTTTTTATGCGTGATCGATTACCGAAAAATCCAAATCTGAAAGAAACAGGTATTATTAATCTCGATAAAAGCTCTGGCCATGGTACTCACTAGGTTGCGTACGCGATTGATCCACGTGGAATTGTTTATTTCGATTCGTACGGACTGGCACCACCAAAAGAATTTTTAAAATAAGTTGATACAGTACGAAGTACTGCACCTCAAAATATTCCAATCTGGTATTCAACGCTACCAACACAAAAATAACCGACCCGCCGATATGTGGCCGTGAAGCACTAGCAGTACTTGATGCTGTATCAAGATCAACAAAACCACCTCATAAAGCTGTACACGAATATACGAGTTCTGTTTTAAATAATCGTATCCGAAGACTTACTCAAGCGAGTAACAAACAGATCAATGATGAATTATCTGACATGCTCAATCTTGCCAATGTTGATCCAAACTAACTTGTTGTATTTCAAAACCGTGAAGGAAAATTGAAGACGAGTAATATCTCAATCAACGATATTATTATTCGTAATCGATTATCGCGAGAAGGTCTTGTTGCTGTATACGACAAAGAGGGCAAACTTGTTCCTAATGTTGTTACTCCGTCGTCGATCCGAGATAGCATCAGTGAACGAGTGTTAAAAGCCGGTGATATAATGAACTGCGCCATTAACATGAATAACAATAAAATTATTAATGTAGGAGAACCAACGGATAATCTCGACGCTGCAACAAAAAAATATGTGGACGATAACAATATTCCGATGACAACTTCGTTGTCGACGATCAATGATGGAATGACCGCATTTAGAACTGAATTTTTTAATCATATACAACTGTTTATAAATTTTCGCAGAAACGTAAACAGAATCACTAATGAATTTTTTGGAAGTCCACCAATCGTTGACATAAATCTCAAAGATATAAATACGAGAATCACCGATATTGTCAATGGAATTCCTAATATCGTTCAAAAAACCGATCTGATTAAAATTCCACACAAACAAAATAACAATATCGTGTACACGGTATCATCAGGATCATCAACGTGGACATCACAAAATAACTCAATCAAACATACCGCAGAAGTAACTGGTGTGTACAGGCTGTCAGTGTTCAGCTCTGCAAAATTCAGGATATTTACTACATTTCCATTGCGTCACTCAATCGATGCTTTTTCTAGAACCGTGTCTGTAGTGTTAAATAAAGATACCGAAGAAGAATTTATGCTAGAACAATCCGATAAAAAATTAACCCCGGCGTCTTACTGATGGTGCATAGAATTCGTAGCTGAAACACCTCCGTTGTCTTAGACAACAACTAAAGTATAATGATAGACGTTCAGCGATATAGACACGATCAAGTAACAACATGGCAGAATAAACTAAAAACCATCATCGATAATTATACAACAAAAATAAAGAAATATCGTAGACGTGCGGTTGTCGTTGATATCATCGTTAATTCGGTTTCCGCGATTGTTACTTGAACTGGCGTAGTATTATCAACGTTGACCATGACAGCGCCGATCGTTGTAACAATCATTGTTTCATCGTCAACCACGAACGCTGGACTATTTAATATTATCGCGAAAAAGATAAATACGTGCACGAATGGAAAATTGAACGAGTACACGATGAAATTACATATTGCAACGACCGCATATTCTAAATTATCATCACTGATTTCTTCGTCGCTTAATGATGGAATAATATCTGACGAAGAATTTAGTATTATAATGAAGATATACAATGAGATATTTGATGAAAAAATTCCTGAACAGGATTTAAAACAATAAAAGTATAATAATGACATCGTTCGATCAGCGATCTCAGGAATTATTACAACATATCGTCACTAATACTGCTCCGGTAAGAACCACAATGATATCAGCGAGTTCAACTAATCCTGAATTCAGTATTAATTTTCCAACTGCAATTCTAGCATCCGAGATAGCATTAGCGCAATTACGGGTTTATTATAGTTGGCCAAATATTAGGTCAAAATCATTCGGTGGACTACAACCGAATAATTCATTAGTATTTGCAAATAAAAATAACCCCGATGGGACTCCTGATTGGCAAGTAGTCAGTATTCCAACGGGCAGTTATGAAATAGAACAGATCAATGAAGAATTCCAACGCAGAATTAAATCCATCACAGGAAAAGAATCAAAGATTGCCATTACCGTCCACGAGCCAACACTGTCTTCGGCCGTTGAAATAAATTCTTCGGATTATGCTGTGGACATATATCAGATTTCAATAAGGATGGCCAGAAATCCCACCGGTTTATTTCGGGCCACCAGAACCACGCCGAGATGAATTTCTGACATCTGATCAAAAATTTATCAAAATTCCAGATTATCGAAATGATATTCCGTGGACCATTAATAAATTTTTTACTGATGGACAAGAAAAAATTCCTGATCTGAGAAGAGATGAAAATATGATGGATATGAGAATTATCACTGTTACAGTCCCAGACGCAGTAAATGAATTTAACCGGATGTTTACCAGTGTCAAAAATTTAATCGTTGATCTGACATATTATTACAGCGATGATGTGAAAAAAAAAATATCATAGAAGCAATTCAGCATCTGAATTTAATATTATTTGATTTCGAATATACTAAACACATTTTAGTCAAAAATGCGTATAAATATCATAAAGACCCAGAAAATGCGAAAGATGTAATTAAGAAAGTTTACGAAGAAACATATACTGGACATAAAATCGGTGAATTCAAACAATTAATGATTGATCTTGTCAAGGAAAATTTTCCAAAAATCCTTGAATCATGGAGAAAAATAGCCCCAACGGCAAATGTTTTAAGACATAATAATAATCCATATGGTGGTGGCCGTCATGTCTCACCGGGCATCGTCAATATCACATCAACGATCGCTGTTAATCTAGTATGTAATGTCATCGACGGCAGTTATCAAGTTGACACTGAAAAATCCAACCAAGCCCAGCAAGGATACATTCTGTATTCATTTACATCTCAAGTCCCCCCAGGTTATTTGATTGTATCAGAACCAATCAACGTTGTTTATCTAAAATGTCATAATCAACTCTTATCGCGGATACATTTCAAACTTACTGATCATTCTGGCCACTTGCTCGATCTGAGGTCAGAGTCGTTAAATATAAATGTGTATGTACGTTCATAGAGCGTCATCGTAGAAAATACCAAGCAAAAAAAAAAAACAATCAACTTTGTCTGAATTTGATAACTGATCACCACATTTTCATAATAATATATAATGAATGTGGTGATCCGTTATTAACGATAACGGTCTCAGATTCGCTAAATAACCGTCCTATGAAAACCATCGCCGGAATAATTTTTCAACGTCTCCACCTCGTAATACACATAAAGCGAGATAACTCTGTCAAGTAAAACACCAAGCAAAAAAAAAAAAAATGTCAAGGATAAAATATTTTTTTTTACCCCCGTGATTTTATCCTTGACAACGTCAAGGGATCAGAAATGAATTATTCTGGTACAATACTATAAGTTTCGTTGTCACTATAGTCAGAGTCACACTCGTCTTTATCTTTAGCCAGTAACTCTTCCGTCATCGACATAATATCTCTCAGCTGTTTTATACGAGCTTGTACGAATCTTTTCGTTTCGTATTTGTGAGATAATTCTGACCTAACCTTTTCGATGGCCCGTGAAAGAGGAACAAATAATTTCACCTGCGTATCCGTGATTGCTGCCAGCGATCGTAACATCGCCTGCTGGATCAACTTTATGAATCTATAATCGGAGGGCAACGTATACCTATTTTCTGACTTCGAAATTGTAATGATTCAAAATCACTCATAATTTTTTCAGGATCAAGTTGTTCAGATATTTTTATACCGCTGTGTTGTAATTGCTTAATAGCAGCAATAATTGATGTGATGTTTTCGTGGTTCATTATTTTTTATATTTAAATTATTTGTTTAATAACTATTTCTGAATAAAAAAAAATATTTTAGAAAATCTGACTGAATTCAACAATTTTGATTGGTATATTACCCGTCAACGCTAGAAAATCTGATCAAAGTCACAATTTTGATGTGTATAATACCCGTCAAATTCAGAAATCTGACTGAATTTCATAAAAAATAAAATTTTATTATAATAAAAGTATTTCTGAATCAGATAAAAGTGAAAATATATTTTTGAATAAAAATAAACAGCAGCTATGACGTTCAGTCTACCATTCCACTGGGTCCCTTCTGCCGGTAACGTTTTTTACCAATAAGGTCCTAAGAGTCCGTTATTGAGGCCTTAAGCCCACAGGGCACTCTTTCATCGGTTAAGACCTGTCTTATGGTCCACATGCACCTTATTGAGACTTTTTGGTCCGGCGGACATTCTTTCTGAATGCCCCTATGTGGGTACCCTTCAGTGATCACGACTTCACATCATCCTGCTGTTTATTTTAGGGGCGCAAGCGATTTCATGTAAAAAAAACAAAAAAAAACAAAAAAACAATCAAACCCTGGGGTAAATGCAAACCTGCATTCACCACGTTGTTCAACATGAAATCTCAAGGGGTTGCTTACATGAAATCTCAAGGGGTTGCTTACGTCCCCAATTATTAAGTAAATAATAATTATTAAATAAAATGGCATCCCAGGGCCACAAACCATCGACATGTGTCAGTCATGAGTTTCGAACTCAAGACCTCGAGTGCGAGAGTCAGGCGTGCTACCAATGCACCATTGCTCCAACTTACAAATATACTTTTGAAACATATATATAGCTATCTTAGCCCTGTCACCGCGACGTTGTCATGATAAGTATTTTATCAGATTCTGAATAAAATGCAAAAATAAATCACGAAATCTGCAATTTTATATATTTTTAACGTTTCTGCCTTGTTAAAATATTATATTTTCAAGCTAGCCAGAACTGTGTTAGTAAATGCGTTGGATCGATATATTCCAGTTCTATCTAGACAAAACAAAAATCGATAATGACTACCACGTACATGGCTTAATGTATAAATCCACTATCAGGGATTTCAATATCATCTTGACAGCGTCAAAGAATGAATTCCCTGACAACGTCAAGAATTCAGATTTTTGTGTTTGATTATATAAAATTACAGGATTTAATGTTGATGGATTAGATGTATACTATTGAATATAAACGTGTTATGTACGCAATAACAAAATGGGAGACAACTAATTGATTGCTCTATCAGCGATGACGGATTTATCTCGCTTCATTGTGTATACTGGAACGTGATCTTTTGTTTTAATTTTTTCGAAAATGCTGAATTGGTAATATTATCTGCCACAAGTTGTACTGAATTCGAGTGAATACCAAAATATTTACCAGCCGCAGTCATTGATGGAAAATTATTTCTTGACCTGTCTCTGTATTAGTGGATTTAATAGTTCTCTTTCCAAACATTTTACATCTCCCAGTATTTCCAAGTGCAGAATTCTGACTTTGTGTAACAACTTCAAGATTACATAAAGAGTTATTTTATTTATTACCCTCAATATGATTAATTACAAGTCTGTCTTCGATGACCCCATGAAAACATTCAAATATGAACCTATGAGATAGATACATTTTATTTCCAGCATGGAATGTGAGATAACCAATGCCATTGTCAGAACCGACTGATCTTTTTAACCTACAATTTCTGATGACACCATCACGAGACGCTTCATAATTTTTAATGATAGGGTGCTTTACAAATTTGTTTTGCTCCATTTTATATAGTAATACTATTTGTCTAAAAGATTATTTTGAAATCTGGCCAGATAGTCTTCAGCGCTTTTTATGAGAGATTCACTTGACGACTTCTTATCATAATATCGTTTCAGCTCTCTGTATTTTTTACCACCGCCTTGCACACATAACCGTGTTTCTCCTCTGACTCCAACACCTCATCGTAAACATGGTTTCGGTCCTAGACTACCTTTTCGAAAGCTTTGCATGTGTTGACCACAAAATTCATTTACGCATGATTTATTACAAGGAAGAGAAAATCCAATCATAAGCCATCGACATTTATTGTTTGTTTGAATCATTATATATATAATTAAAAGTTTAATTAAACATATATTTGCTTTAAATATAGTATGGAGGAATTTGAGAGATTATCCATAATTGAACCTTCCAGAGCAAGATTTGATCTTGACAAACTCAATGACATCGTCATCAGGAAATCTAAATTTAATTTTTCGATGCAAGATCTGGCTTTGATAAATAGAGATATAATCGATCGTATCCGTGAAGCCAAGAAAGAATTTCACAACGATGGTGCGGCTCATACTTGGTCTACATTCAGGATCATGAATATCATTGATTTAAGAATGAGTGACGAACGAGGTAAAAATATTATCAACTATCTCGACAATCAGCGATATATTATTTTAGTAAAATTTATTGTGCAGACAGATGATGACACTTGGATTATCCGTGATAAACGTGACCCTATACGGCTTCATACTGGAAATAATACTGTTACATTGAATAACAAATCTAAACCAGGAACATTGACTGGTATTGATAAACCATGTTATGAACGAGCATATCCTGTAACTGCAGTTATTTATGCGATATATCCGCTAAGTGATAAACCTAGCGTTGATAATCTCAAACCAATAAAATTGTCAAGGGGACTAAACTGCGTAGCTGAGCGAGTTATGGAACATTTCTCAAAAGCAATAAGCGGAAACGGTTTAACTGATCTAAGACGTAAAAAAATAAATGCGTGGGCAGAAACAGTTAAAGATACCGAAGCATCTATCAGTGACGTTGCTAAGCTAGAAAAGAAATTAAGATTTCCAATAACAGTAAAAACACTAACCGGAGAAATTTTGTACAAACCGAAATATATAAAAAAAATGGAACTCCTATAACGATCATTGATCATAATGCATGTGCATGGACTAACGCTGTAACAATATTTCCACGGGATAGAACAGTTAAATTTTATGGCGATTATATATTCGACGCTATCAGCGATATCTGTAAGAGTGATCCTGTATCTGTTTGGTTATTTCAGAGTTCAGATTCCTATTACGATCAGTTTGTAAGACCTAACGGAGAAATTTACCGTGCAGAATCTCTTCATGAAAAAATGAAGAATCTTGCATTGAAATATAATTCTAATGATGTTGAAGTTGAACGATTACTAAATAATTGTTTTACAGTTCCATCAGTTGCGGCTCACTTTGCTCAAGATAAAAATTCATGGAAACCGACACGATTAGAATTTCTTGAAGACATCCAGCACAGTTGAGTCGAATACGGACACGGCGGATTATGGAATACTAAATACGATTATAGCGATATTATATCGGTTGATATAGTAGCGTGTTATCCTGGAAGTTTTCTTGGATACGGAGAATGTTCTGAATACTTTAAAATATTCGGACATCCCACACACGAGATGACCAGAGTTGCAATAAATGGACTCTTACCTGATTTTGATTTAACTGGATTTGCTTGTATAGAATCATTCGAGTTTTGCGATGATCTGCATCCGATTCTTTATGTTTGGTTTGGGAGACATTTCTCAGAAAAATATTGGGCTCCAGTAGTGTTATTACAATACGTGCTTGATACCTGAATCTTAGTGTCGTTGAGCGCAAACGAAGCTATTATATCATATCATCCGCAGAAACAAGTTTGGTTACCACAACCCCTGACAGAGTCAGATGATGAAAATCCTGATATGATTGATCATGAAAATAAAGTTGCAAAAGATCCCGGCAGAAAAATAATTGGTAAGTTTACTCAAGGAGGATCATATGATCATAAACGAACGTGTACAAGATTAATTATTGCTGATGCAACGGAAAAAAATACATTTATGAGTCGGAGTAATGCTTATTTATCAGACGGGTCTAAATTAGGTACAATCGTGAGCTATACTGATGGTGAGTCACCGCAATTTACTCATTTAAGATCTTCTATGCTCGCTTACGTTTCCATAAATTTATTATCGATGATAAATAGATTTCCTCGTTACGCTGTCAGAGTTGCTACGGATTCGTTTTAAGTAAATAAAGCGTATTTAGATTTGCTAATATCGCTACTCGATAATGAAGAAATGGTCATCATGGAGAATAAAACAAGAAAAAATACTTGACTATTCAGAATCTGCTGACGTTGAAATCAAGGAAATATATTACGGTAATCATAATCAAATATTGAAGTCATCGGCACCATCTGTGTTTGATCCCGTGACCAGACATAAAACCGTTTATCTCAATGGACCTGGAGGTTCTGGAAAAACAACACGTGCCATTGAATTATTTCGCCATAGTTTGAAGAACTCCGTTGATATGATTGTTCTGACACCTACACATAGACTAGCCAGAGAAATAAATGAACGTGGAGTAAAATCTCAAACATATGGTTTCTTCAGATGGTGCGGGGATAGGTGGACACCTGAGCGAATGGGTGAGAAATATATACCCCGGATTATCATCTGGGATGAAATTTGTACAGTATCGTTAGAAACATTAAAAATATTTCTTGATTGGTTACTGACAAAAAATACTGCTGTGATAATATGCGGCGATCATGGTCAACCAC
>JAECUM010019218.1:0-10193 GCA_016617855.1 Megalonaias nervosa | reverse complement strand
TCACAACTGTATTTCCTGTCAGTAGAACGCTTGTCTCTTCCACAGTAGAATTAGGCATTGTGTAGTTTCTTGTTCCTAGTCAATCTTGCTGCACTGCTGTGGTAACTGCATTTTCTCTCTGAAACCAGTTTATGCAGTTCCATATGTTTCAGTGTGATGAGTCTATTGACATGTAAAACTTATTATTCCATCTTTCACATATGTTGTTGGTACCTTTGATCTTGTGACTTTATGCTCTACATGTATGTACAGCTGTGACTATGTCCTTAGTGCAGTTGTGACTTTTTGTCCTATGTTTCAACATTACAACATTACAAAATTTAAAAAGTGACTTTATGCCCTGTGACTTTTTGTCTACATGTTTGCCATTACTATGATAATTCAAAATGTGACTTTTGTCCAGAGACTTTCTGCCCCATGTGTATTTGTGACATTTTGCCTGTTTACTGCAGCAAGCATGTAATTATCATGTACAAATGCTCATAAAAACATATTTATTGAACTCCTTTTCTTAACTCAGCATACATTTTTTACCTCCATATAATGAAATGATGTTAAAAAGATATATTAATTTTGAAGTGACTTGAATGTGATGTTTAGACCGAGTTCACATTAAATGCCAAGGAAGAATAAGAACTGCAAGACCTGAAATGTCTGCCAATAGATGCTAATACGGATCATTCATGAAAAATTAAACTATCCTACTTATATCTGAATGTCCAGTTAAGACTCTTTCCCTATGGAGTATCAAGGTATAGATATGCTATATATTCAAGCAATAATAAGAAATAGAACTGACAAGATTTTCCCATTATCTATCCTGATGATGATATTGGTTATTGGTCATCATTTCATGCAAATTCTTGTATCTTGATTATTACAGTAAAACCTGTCTTGAGAGACCACTGCTATGAGAGACCACCTGTCTTGAGAGACCAAGTTCTCCATGTACAGATTTGTTGATTATATAGTGTTATGATCTGTTATGAGAGACCACCTGTCATGAGAGACCATTATGTTTTAGCAGAAGGGGTGGTCTTTCAAGACAGGTTCCACTGTATAACATTTAAGAGGAAAATCACAAATTCACATGGAAGCATTTGCATGATATTTGTAAGCTGACAACACTTAACAATTTTTTTCACATGTTATTTTTCATTAAAGTTGTAGATATGCAGACAGATAATCCAAACATACAGATTTGTTGTCTGTTAACATATAGTATGTCCCACCAAATATTCTGGCAGTTTCTCCTTTGTTCTTATGTGTATGCAAAAATAATCAGTTACAAACATAATACATGATGTGAATGTACATTATACAAATTTCAAGCAAAATATTTATGCAACATTAACCCACAAAATGTGTTCTTTCTTTCTTTTGTTTCTCCAAAAAGAAATTCAGTAAAGATTGTTTATTATATTCTTTGATACAACATTTCCTGTGTTAATTCATTTAAGTTTAAATTCCCCCACCAAATTCCTAATATGTATTTCAAAGGCTATGTTACAACATTTCTTTGTTACAAAGTTTAATTGGTTTCAGTGTTTGATTTGTTTGGCCTACCTGAGAATATTAACTATATTATAACATTTTTATCACCCAACATGCCAAAGCCAGATAAACAATGGTCAATTAAAAAATAAAGGTGCTGTGTAACAAGAACATGATAATCAAATGTCATTCATAATCAGTACTTTAGGATCTTGGGTTGCTGGTTTAATGTAATTAAAATATTATAGCATGAAAAGAAATGATTTCATTTTGTACTTTCTTTACTATACAGTTTGGAAATATCCTTTAATTACTGTTCCGTACCTGTATGTTGACTAATTGAATACAGTTAAAAGAAAATCTCTCTACTCTTCATTTTGAATTATGACTTGTGAAAATTGCTAAAAATTTGCCAGTCAGAAAAAAATTGTCTCTTTAGGCAAAAAGCTATATGATCATTCTGCATGTCATTCAAAAACATATCAACAGAAGATCTCAGATTAATAGAAAACTAATGATTATTGACAATTTCTTTCCATCGAAATATAAGGACTAATTTACTCATTAACTTATTGAACAAAGATGTTTTCACATAAAAGTGATTTATATGATTCACTGGCTGATATATATATATATATATATATATATATATATATATATATATATATATATATATATATATATATATATATATATATATACGTGTGTTGACACTTTTTCATAAGATGGTATAATTTAATTTTTTTTCTTCATGATAACATGCATTTATACTTATGTAAGTTGATTGTTGAAAATGTTATTACCATTACACAGTTGACAGTAATCATACCAGTATAAATTGTTTATTATATGTATATTATGCATGTCATTGACAAGTACTTAAAACATTTTTAAAAATAAATGAATTTGGATACAGTGTTTCTGTGTTAAAATGTTCTATAAATCCCCATCACCTCTGTAATGTTATAAATAATGTTTGCTGTATAGTGCATGTCTAGAATATTGTATGTCTATGAGGGTCTCAAATGAGATTACTAGTAGCCAATATTTAGTTAAATTTGTTGCATCATCTGAAACTAAAGTATTATTATTATTATTGAAATGACATTGTTAATTGTACACTTTCTTGCATATTTTTGCATTTTGTAACTAATTTTTTATTTTAAAATATTCTCTGGCAATTACAATTTAGCAATCTTTTACAAGGTGTTGTCTAGGACATGTGATTGCATGAATTGTCTTTATGTCTAAAAATGTGCTGTGTTGTGCTGGACAATCAAATAAATGTGCAAAAATTGCACATTGTGTTTTGAAGCCCTACCTCTACTTCATCATTAAATCTCACCTATATTAAAAAATTCCTTTTTCTAAAATATAGAGAGAAAATTTCAGCCCAACATTTTCAGTTCTAGAGTACACCCTGCTTAGAGATGAAATACAAAAAAATTACTGTGAAATTATAGTAAGTGTTGACTGTCAATTATAAATGTAGAACTGTTAGGATTGTTACAAAATCTGCAGGTCACCCTTTTCTAAAGATGGTTTCCTAGCTATGTTGCTATATGGTTATATCTTATATTCAAAGACCCAGTGGCCGTGTCTTAATTTCAAAGACCTAATGACTACATCTTATATTCAAAGACTTAATGGCTTGTCTTAATTTCAAAGATCTAATGGCTATGTCTTATTTTGTGTCTTATAATCGAAGACCTAATTGCTATGTCTTATTTTCAAAGACTAATGGCTATGTCTTATATTCAAAGACCTAATGGCTATGTCTTATTTTGTGTCTTATAATCAAAGACCTAATGGCTATGTCTTATTTTTAAAGATCTAGCAGTTATGTCTTATAATTAAAGACCTAATGGCTATGTCTTGTATTCAAAGACCTAATGGCTATGTCTTATATTCAAAGACCAGAAGGCTATGTCTTATTTTCAAAGACCAGATGGCTATGTCTTATTTTCAAAGACCTAATGGCTATGTCTTATATTCAAAATCCGAATGGCTATGCCTTATAATCAAAGACCTAAAGACCTAATGGCTATGTCTTATATTAAAAAACCTAATGGTTAGTCTAATATTCAAAGACCTAATGACTATGTCTTATTTTCAAAGACCTCATGGCTACGTCTTATTTTCAAAGACCTAATGGCTACGTCTTATATTCAAAGACCTGATGGCTACGTCTTATATTCAAAGACCTGATGGCTACATCTTATATTTAAAGACCTGATGGCTATGTCTTATATTCAAAGACCTAGTGCCTATATCTTATTTTCAAAGACCTGTAGTAATGGCTATGTCTTATTTTCAAAGACCTAATGGCTACGTCTTATATTCAAGGACCTAATGACTATGTCTTATAATCAAAGACCTAATGGCTATGTCTTATTTTCAAAGACCTAATGGCTATGTCTTATTTTCAAAGACCTAATGGCTATGTCTTACAATCAAAGGCCTAATGGATATGTCTTATAATCAAAGACCTAATGGCTATGTCTTATATTCAAAGACCTAATGGCTATGTCTTATATTCAAAGACCAAGGTTTTACAGCATGAAGACTATGACAGGGGTAGTGTACAATATACCTAACAACGCAGGAAGATCACCATTTAGGTGGCAATCTTAAGTCTTGTTGGATGCTATGCAAATAGGGAGTCATGGTAGCTCAGTTGCTAGAGTGCTGGACTTGTAATCCAAAGATTATGGTTTGATACCTCTTCAGCCAACCCAGGTAAGCTGTACTTGTGTTTTTGGGAAGACATTTAGTTCCCATTTCCTTGACATGATACAGTCAATAATATGTTAATGATGCAGTTAAAACCAACAAAAATAAAAATAAACTTTTATTTTTAAATATTAAAAATTGTGTCATAAAGTCTTTATGATAATTATTCAGAAATTATACTGTTAGAATCTGCAACTGTCCAGGAAAGGAATAATATAAAAATTCCTGTAATGGTTGCCTTGGTAAAGATAAAGATGATGTACACAATTTTCTTTTAGGCCTAAATTCAAAAAACTTTCAAGACTTAGACTGAAAATTTAACATGAAACTTTCAGATAAAATATCTCTGACATTACTGATGGCATACACATTCCAATTTTGACTCTAGTTGCTTCTTTCCTAAAAATTATTTGTCCAAAGTCTGACAGTTTTCAAGTGTCAATATAACTTTTAATGTTACAGTGTGACCCCGCTATAACACGGTAGTTGGGAGCCATAGAACCCGCCCGTGTTATAGACCGAACCGTGTTATAAGCAACCAGGTCAGTTAGCTGAAAAAAATGATGCATGTACCCCAAAAAATTGGGGGTGGGGGTGGTAGGTAATAAATGGGGGCACAAAATTACGTGCTTCATTGGCACGGTTACCATTTTAAATCGATGCATATTAAATGAGAAATACACCTGGAGTGAAAATAGAAGGCATATATAATATTTTACTTTATTCAGAGAACCACGCATTGGTACATATACGGGTATACTGTTTATACATGTCTAATGTATAGCATGAATAGAGTATTAACTCCGTGTACTCACCCGTGATCTCATCACATACATTGAATACACAATACAAGTCATTCCATCAAAAATATGCACACACAGAGATTTAAAATATTCAATAATTTTGTCACAGGTCATATAGGTCTGATATTCAGTTTGAAAAAATATAACAATCATGTAAGGAATGATGAAGCACATTTACTTTTCAGGATGTCCCAAGTCAGTAAAAGTTAGTTTGCGTTTTAAGCCGCCGTTGGTAGCGTTCGTAAGCATAAACATTTTTCCTGCAAAAAGGTAACTTTCCCGGCACAGTAAACATATTACAGTCACATTAGAAAATGAAACAATCCATCAGATTCCATTGCTTTTATTTAAGTTTGGTACTGACTTCCTTTGAACAAAGGTTCTTTATTTTTATTGATGATTGTAGTCGGTTTTCTTTGATGAAGAGTGCATGCGTTATTGAAGTCATAGCTAAATGACAGCTTTGGAGAACCAAACAAATGCCCATTTTTTTATTGTGGCGGCAACATCAAATAATTGTATTGCGTGATTGAGACTTATGTTTTTTCTATTTGCTTAGTACATTTTCACAGCAATCGGTGCTTCAAAGGTAATCTATTTTCTTTGAAACTTCAGCAAACTATTTTACCAAGGTACATTTTTAAAAAAGGAATTGGCTGTTGTTTTGTTGACTTTTCCTCCCTGCCTATTGAATAGACCATCAAGTAAGATGTTGTTTTGTTTTCTGTTTTTTTTGTTGTTGTTTTTTGGGTTTTCTTTTTTACATTTGTGGTAGCAGAGTGATGTTGTCTTCAAAGAATTTGTCAGCCGGACGATAGAGACGCAGGTGTTCTGGTCTGATGACAGGGATTACTACAGAAAATGTGAGTGTTCTGAACAATTTAATTCTAAGTGAAAGAAGAGGAATTTTACTTACCATCCACATACAAATGTCAGTCTATGTAAATATATTAATTACTAGCGAGTGGCCTAAAATCCTATGAAAATCTCAAAATGGCCAGGACAAAGCAGACTTGGAAATAGCAGATTGCCGGAGGAATATGATATTGTGAGTTTAACATGACACCATCAAATTCCAGTGTGAGTTATCACCGATCCTTGCATCACTATATAACAATATTTTATTAAGGAATGATACAATGACAAAATCAATGAGGGAGGGCCTAATAACACTTATATACAAAGGGAAGGGAGATAGGGAAGATTTAAAGAATTGGAGGACCATCTCCCTCCTAAATGTTGACCATAACATTTTAAGTAGGATATTATTAGCTAACAGTCAAAAAGGGTATGGATAAAATAATTAATGTGAATCAAACTTGTTGAGCGAAAGGAAGAGATGTTCAGAATAACATTTTAAGTATTAAATTAGTTATAGACTATATACAAGAAACTGGACAAAAGGGCGCCATGGTGCTCTTTGATCAAGAAAAAGCCTTTGATAGATTGGAACATAACTATATACAGAAAGTTCTAGAGAAATATGGTTTTGGAAATAATTTCCGGAAATGGACCGAAATCCTGTATAAAAGAATAACTGCAAGAGTACAGGTAAATGGAGCAACAACGACAAAATTTGACATACAAAGTTCAGTGAGGCACAGATGCCCACTATCAATGCTATTATATGTAATGGCAATTGAAATTCTAAGTATTACGACAAGAACTAATAAAGAAATTAAGGGAATAAACATCCCCAATTTATAGGAGGAATTTAAGATGCTACAACATGCCGATGATTGCACAAACTTTATAAGAGACCCTAAATCCTTTAAGTATTTAGAAAAGGAATATGAATCCTTTGGAAAAGCATCAGGGTCACAAATAAATCATGATAAAACAGAAATATGATAAATAAAAAAAATAATAGGAAACTGGAGGGGGAATCACCTTGGACTCCCCCCCCCCCAATAAAACATCGGGTAAAGGCACTAGGAGTGTTCTCTGGAATAAAAGAAGAAGAAGAAAACTATAAATATATGATAAAGAAAATAAAAGAAAACATTGAAATCTGAGCACTAACGCCACTATGTATAACGGAGCGAGCCCAAGTGACAAAGACGTACTTCTACTCCAATAATAATTATATCCTAAAATCAATTGATATTGATAATAAAAAAATTAGATAAATTAGACAATGAAATCATCAATTACATATGGGGTTTTAAAACTCACTATATACAGAAAGAAACTTTATATAGGGCAAATAAGAGAGGGGGATGGCACTACCCAGCTCAGTACTAATGAAATGTACAAACATCTTAAACCGTTTCAATATAATGAATTCAGCACCCAAAACTCCATGGGATGCTTTATATATCTATTGGTATGGATTCTCAGTAAGAAACAGAGAAAATATATACAAAAATATTGCGCTAATGAAACTAGAGGTACCAAGAAAATTTAGGCAGATAAGGAATTTGTTATTAAAGTACAGAGATAAAATGGAATTATGGAAAGTTAACAAAAGCAAAACTTACGATTGGATCAGAGAAGATGTTATAAAAAATATACGGATTAAAACGGAACAAGATAGCTGGAGGGTTATTTGCAAAAGGGTATGGGAGCATTGGGCCACCATTAACTCACTAAAAATACAGAGCCTAATTTTAAAATTTTTACAAAACGCATGGCTCACAGGTGATGTGGCCCTGAGGAGACATATGATAAGGCAGATGCCAAATTGTCCCATGTGCAAAAAGACAACCTACACAAAACAACATCAATTCTAGACTGTGAAATGAGAAAACTTGATAGGATAAGAATAATTACTGAAATAGTCAAAAAGGAAATATACCGAAGGAATATGTTACTATATTTAGATGGTAATTTCGATAAAAAAACAAAAAAAAAACCTCTAATGAAGATAAGAGACTACATCATATCTACAATGATGGCCTGTGGACAAATAATTACAATTAAAAAGTGATATCATTAGATTGGGTGACATGTGAGGTCGGACGGGGGGGGGGGGAGATGGGGGAGGGAGCTTCGGTTAACAGCCCAAGTAGGGGTATGTACCAGCCTAAGCGCGGGATGGAGCCCCACTCCCATCTCTCAACTCAGGTTAACCAATAAACTTGGCCTTATAGGTTATGCAATCTAAAATCTAAATTTTAAAATTTAAATTTTAAATTCTAACTAGCATGAATAAAATATACATATTTCTTCGGTTTCTTATATAATAATTTGTTACAAATACTATAATCCATAAGCAACATGATGGAAAACCCTACAGCTAACTAATATCTAATTAAAATTTTCTCCCTTTATATTTTTTCAGCCCTATATAATGGGGACAGGGAACCTACACATGGATGAAGTATGAGACCTAGGCGTCGCAGGGCTAAGTCACAAGGCGTCACGCGAAGTGGACAGGCCTGCGAAAGAGCCTCAGAAAACTCCATGTGTAGGAAATGGACAAACATAACAAATACACGGGAAATAGGATTGATCTAACTAACAAGGCTACCCACTCTAATAGTAGTGACTAAAGAAATTTTTTTAATCATTTTATCTTTTGGAACTTTGGACTTTTTTGCGCGGTAATAATAATAATTTATACACTAAATGGGGGCTGATTTTGTGGCCCCGTTTAGTATAAAAGAAAATTAAATCCTGTTAAATAGGGATGCACCCAAAGATTAAGAGAAGCAGAATGATAATAAAGGAAAATGTGGCTCCTTAATCAGGATGCAGCCTCCCTAATCCTCAGTTACAGAATAAAATGAGAGACGTCTCACCGAAGCACACACCAAAACAATTGGCTTTAATTCATTTCTTATAAGTGCAACCGTCTCTCATTCAAAATGAAAATTTAAAGAGAAATTCAAAATTAAACATGGAAATGTGAATAGCATTTCCAAAATTAAATCTTCTCTTTTTTTTTGAAATGTAATAATTTAATCTAGTAAAAAACTTGGGAAAAATTTTGATTATCTGCCGTCCTCACACAAAAATCTATAGCAAGCACACAATATAGCATAATACAGATAGCAAACACAGGACTTAGGGACCCTTGACAAAGGTCACTAAATTTAAAAAGGAAAGGGACTCCGACCAAATGATTGAAATTTGATCGGATGAACAAACCTTTAGATACACTAGGGAAATAAATAAATACCCCGTCAAACATTTACCTTCAAAATAAATTTTTGATCCAAATTTTGTTTGTAAAGTAAAACAATGCAACACACCTTAGGGGGATACACATATAAAATACTTTTCTTTTTGTCGGCTAAGTGGAGGGGGGGCATCTGTCTGGTGCCCCCCCCCCAATCCTATGAAAGATGCCTCATCCGGTCGATCACCGCTACTAGAAACGTAAAAAAATATAAAAAAAAACCCCAGCAAAAAAAAACAACAAAAACAAAAAACAAAAACGGATATCTCACAACACACAGTGCTCATGCTAGATGTCAACATGTGTGGATTATGATATAACAATGCACTGTTAAGATGGTTTGTCAATATGGACAAAGAATTTGTTTATGTAACAATAGATAAATTTCAGTGCATTTTATATAAAGTTTGCAGCTTCCTTTCATGGGGCCTCTGAATTTCTCCACTCCAAACCAATGGTTGTATAGACAAGTTTAAACAGCCAACAATGTCGCCAATAAAAAAAATCGCCAGATGGTATATTTTGCCGCCAATAAGGAAAAAAATCACAATTTGTGACATTGGCGAAGCCTGCGCGAACCCTGAATAAACTTTTTACACGTTATTTTTCGTACTTTTAAGAAGAAAATATTTTTCGTGTACGAGAAAAATACATATAAAGTTTCAGGAGCCACGCCACGATCGTTTTGTATTATTCATACGCCATCTGTTCCCCAAAATAATAATAAACTTTTTACGTTTGTTTCGTACTTTTAAGAAAGAATTTTTTTTTTCATGTACGAGAAAAATACATATATATGAAATTTCGGGAGCCACATCACGACCGTGTTATATCCAAATGTGTGTTATAAAGGAGCGTGCTATAGTGGGGTCACACAGTATTATTTTGAAGTGGATGTCTGAGTGAATCTTTTACTTCAAAAGTTTTGTGAATACAGTACCTTACTTTACCAATGAAACATTTAGATTTTCAACACCAACCTCCAATTGGTCAAGATTAGCTGCGGTGAGACATACTGAAATTGTTTCTCACAATGGCAA
>JAECUM010019217.1:0-22715 GCA_016617855.1 Megalonaias nervosa | reverse complement strand
GGGGGCTTATGCATTACCTGATTTCAGTAGTGCCGCGAGGGTTCGAGGCGCCTGGGGGCAATATTCTTTAGTAGCTCCCCTACCGAGGTGCCAGGAGGAAATCTTCTTTATTGATGCCCCTCCTTTGCCACAGAGAGCAATTTATATGTTAGTTGCCAATCGCCATCACCCTAATTTCACCCCCTTCCCAAATATAAGTTTGTAAAGAATTGTCCCCGTTACACCAAGGTGAGGTAAAATACTATGGAAATTTCAGTTAAAACAAAGAAATGGACGGGTCGGTGACCCTCTTCGGCCGAGGCCATTGGACAATTGGCCCTTTTGCGCAGACACTGCCTGACCTGGATGAAGTCCATGGCGTTGTGGCTTATGTATTACACGATTTGGATGAAGTCCATGGCCTTGTGGCTTATGTATTACCCGATCTGGATGAAGTCCATGGCCTTGTGGCTTATGTATTACCTGATCTGAATTAAGTCCATGGCCTTGTGGCTTATGTATTACCTGACCTGGATGGAGTCCATGGCCTTGTGGCTTATGTATTACCTGATCTGGATGAAGTTCATGGGTCGTCTCTGCAGTTGGATCAGACTTACATTTGATTATATACTGTATTAAATAATATATTTGACTGTCCAACATATCACTGAAAGAATCATGTTGTACCATGTATTGTTGATGTTATTTCCCTAAAGAAACAAACTAAATAGCAAAGATGGACAATGAAAATACTTGACGATACATCAGAAATTATTACTGTGCATCCATGCCCGTTCCAGTTACCATGTGCTTATAGAAGAGGACTTTCAAAACCACATGGATATTTATTTTTCTGACTTGGGTTTTAATTTTGTTTTAACTGAGAACTGACATAAAAGACACATAAAAATGTTTGCTCAATACGACCTATGGTAAAACCAGTCTTTGGTTAAGTGGAACCTATTGTTTTTGTAAGGACCTCAAACGATGTATCTACTGTCTCGATGCACAAGTGATTATATATCTACTCCTTGACGACGGTATACTATTTTCCGTTGTTATGCCAGTGTTACGTGTAGGCTCGTACAATAATAACAAGAGAAAAGAGTGAAGTCAACAAGCTTTGTATATTTTAACAAAATAATTTATTTCCCCAGAAAACAATATAAAAATTGTAAATAGGACTTACGGTTTGTGAATATAATCCAAAATTTAATCCTAAGAATGAAAAATACAAGTCCTATCACTAAATAGTTCTATTAGAATCCAGGTTCGAAGCTCGACGACGTTCCAATATGGAAGGCGATGACGTCAGATATGGTCGTTGTACAAAATGGCAACAATTCCTCAATTGAATCACAGTTTATGTTTCCGAATAATTCCAGAATAAATTTCCACTGAATTTCTTTCTCACAGAACTTTATAAAAAAAAAGTTACACTCGTTTGGTTTTCTAGAGAATAAATTATTAAATTCCAAAAACAAATGAACTTCAAAAACAATCTGGTTTCAACAATTGAAACCTCTCCAGCCATCGAGGTTTTAAAAATACAACTGACTGAAAAGCTCTCAGAAAGGGTATTAAATCCAACTAAAATATCATCCCGTTCTCACGTGATAGGTCACGTGGTCTCTTAACACTTGAACAACGCAATAGGAAAAATGAAATTTGTCACGTACAAGAACAGCTCTATTCAGATTCTCACTCTGAAATAAATTTAAAAATAAAACATTGTTTATTCAGACTACACGTAGACCGAAATGACCCTGGCAATAGCCAATCGTTTTCGCATAGTGTTTATACTACCGCGCACCAGGGTGAACTAAAAATAATGCTAATGTAACATCTTTTACGTTTTAGATAAATAGAATTACTGAAAGAAAATATCGGATCCTTGAAAATAATCATTACAATAAAATGTAATGAAACAAAAATAAATAAAAAAAGAATTTTAAAACTAACACACAAGCAATTTAATTACATATACGTTACACCAGTTTGATAGATCTTAAACCCTGTAGACTGCTCTATTATACTACGTATGAGACCGATGTAGACAATCTTCGGATCTGATAACACATTTGAAACGAGTAATTAAATATTCTTAACCTCCACTCTATTATTCCTGAAATATCATTTTTCATTACGTATTAAGCTGGAAAACAAGGTACCATGAAAACTAATATATCTGATCTTCTGTGTGATCGGATGTTACATGCATTCGATCGCCTGTGTGATTAATTGTTCCATGCTGAATATTCAGTTTTAAGTTGAGTGCATAACATTAATCTCAATATAATTTTATTTGATTACACAAACATTATAAATATAAAGGGAAAAAAGGCTTATCTTATAGATTTACGTTCCACTGCTACAGTCCATGAAGCTTATTTGCGTTCCATTGCTCGAGTCCACGAAGCTAGCTGGCTTACAGTCTTAATAGTTAGATAGATACACAACTTAGGTAAGAAATATTGTCCGAGTAACAATCATTTGTCTGTTAACAAATACCTTTCAATCTACAGTATCCGGGATACAGTAAATGCAATTGGTGTTTGAAATCTTCACAATAATGTCACATGGCACGTCTTTGAGGTTATCATAGTATTGACTACTATCACGTCAAATGGCACGTCACTGAGGTCATCATAACATTGACTACTATCACGTCAAATGGCACGTCTTTGATGTTGTCATAGTATAGACTAAAATCATGTCAAATGGCACGTCTTTGAGGTTATCATAGTATTGACTACCATCATGTCAAATGGCACGTCTTTGAGGTTATCATAGTATCGACTACCATCATGTCAAATGGCACGTCTTTGAGGTTATCATTGACTATTAATTGTGTGGATCGCCTTTACGTCAACGGATCTGAGAGAGACTGTCAGACAGACAAATAATGTATACAGACATAGATCTGAGCACAATAAAAAGAGTTTGAGAGAATGTTGCGAACTCCCCCAGCTTTGTTGGGGTGGGTTGTATGGTTTTGGTTATCGTTATCTAGAGGGTGATCGCCGACGGTGTAATTTGCCCGGAACGAGTAAATATCAATATAAAGTGTGAAACTTATATATGGAATAGATAAAGATCTGACAGATATACAAAACAGAATGACACGAGCCCCCGTACATGTACAAACCCTAAAATTTAATCAACAATTCATAAACAGGAAAATTCTTAAACAATTGTGATAATGCATTACATTAGAAAGATACACTTTTTGATTTAAGTTATTCAACGAATTTCAAATACAAATATGCTTATACAAATAGCCGGTCAGTTAAGCGATAGAATTAATTCATCATCGAATCGAGTAAAGATCGAAAACACTGCCTTGTACAGATTCATAACCTGATGGTTCTGGCTCAGTCCAAATTCGCTGAGACTGTTCTTTTGGCTTCCTTGTGCCTGTAAGTCTGGGTCCTTTCCACTTTCCCCATTTCCCAAATTCTCAGGTGTCCCTCCTCTTTCGGCCTCCAACTTTGTGTGGTCACTTTGGTTTTGTAAGTACGTGATACGTCACGTGGATACGTCACGTGGAACTATCTCACCTTGCAAAAGTAAACAAAGTGGCAACCTGAGTATTCTGTTAGGTACCCTGTTGGGAAGAGATCATTACTTTCTCCTCTCGTTAATGTCAGATAAGTTCTATCGGAATTCAAACAGATACCAACGGCCATCTGGTCTAACTAAACACGGCAGACCATAAACAAACCTAGTTTCCTAAGATTAATGTATTCCCTAATGACTATTTCAACACTGCTTACAGTAACAACACCCCGAGGCATCAGTTCCGGTCCCGACTTAATTACACAAATGAATGAATGAAATTCCTTACATGACTCAACTACGGCATTTAGAGTGAATACACACATTCAAGTCTCTAGCATATATGAAACCTCACTACATGGTTCAACAACATTAATTTCACATGGTTTAACAAAGTTAATTTCAGTCAATATGCACTCAAGTCTTTATCATATATGACATTATCTAAATCAGAGAATTTACACGGATTCTCGAAACTCATATCACTAAAGTAAGGCATGAAATTCTAAATACATATTTACCTATAATAAACGAGACTATACGTTCAAACGATTCATCAAACTTATATAAAGAGTATCAGTGTACGGATTTATATAGATGAACTCGCACAAGAAAATTGATATACCAATCTAACCAAATAAATCATGCAAATATAAGCAAATAAATCAAACAAATCATCATATGGATATCAAGAAATTACGTGAGACTGACGCAGAATACCTTGTGTCTTCAAGCTTTTACCGCTAGAATTGAGTTCGTAGTTTTATCCAGACATCCGATCCCTTGGATCCTAATTACGAGTGAATTTCTTCTAAATTCGACCTGGAGTCCTCTACATTTATTTTTCTCTTGCAGAAAATGGTGTCGACTGATTAAAAGTGTTGCGATAGGCACTTTTAAAACTTATTCAGCGTAACCAATCCGAATTATAGTTAAGGCGCCAAAAATTGTAGTCCGCCTGACAACCTCAGATTACCTAAATACTGATTCCTGGAAAATTTCAAAACTGACAGTTCTCCATACAGATCGGAAGTCAGCCCCTATCCTTTTCAGTTAAATAAACGATGGCTTAATTAAGAACCACTGTTTCCATGACAGTGACATATGACGATCAGTGCATTACGGCGATTTAAACACGCACCAGCCCCCTTAAATCTAATTAATCGTTCACCTGTACAACTTAATGTGTTCTTCATAGATCGACAGAAATTTGTACCCTTACAGAGAAGAATGGGTTTACAATTGTAATCTTTGTTTTTCATCTGCAGCATTGAGACCATATCATGTATTAAAGATCATCCCGAATGTGGTCTTAAAATATTTTATTGTATGTCGTTATGTGCATGTCATTAAACGGGTTATTTAATTTTCTTACGATTGAATTAACGATTGATTAACGCATTACGATTGATTCTGATCTCAAAGTCAAATATATTGTTAATTTACTTCCATAATAGATCTCTGATATAACTTACACATTTTATTTTATTTTGTTTTTGCTGGGGATGGGGGGTGGGAGGGTCAAAACATTGCAGATAAAAAGATAGAAAAAAGTCTAAATAATGTCTGAGAACAATGTTTTGTTTTAGCCTTTCATACTTTTTTGTACTCTGGACTCCGACGAAGGAAAGGATCTGAACATATTCTGGCGGTTTCTCTTATTGATAAATACATTGCAAAAGAGTGTGTACCGTACAATTATTGATTGGAACTTGATCGATCAAGAATAATTCACGATTTTAAGCAATACAGGATGTGTATGCCGAGGATTTATTTTTTGTACTCATGTCAGTCATGACGAAAAATGACTGTTCTATCTATTGTTAGTGACACTAATTAAATATTCTTGGAACAGTCGTATGTGGCCGTCGTTAAAGTTTACATTTCAAGCACATCAGTTACTAATTACCTGTAAATATAAATAAATGCAAAGATAGTTAATGTGAATTTGATTAGCCAAATATGTTTCAAAATGTGCATGTACTTACATGCTTTTGGTACTCAAGGGGATGGTCGCTTATATAAACTATGTAACTTCAGGAACCAACATGTCTATTTTACTGAGCTACATAACGGTTTTATTGGTGAAGCGATTAAAGGATAGAAGAGACATACACCCAAAACTTGGCTGAGCTCCATGTTTCTGAATCATTTGCTTTTACCAACGCGTGATAGTTTTCAACAACTTACAGGTTCTCAGTTATTATCCATTTGGAAGAAGCCATTAAAATACATTAATATCTGCCAAAGAAATGTCTGGTTGCGGAATAAATTGTTAGAAAGCCATAGTTTTACTCTTAAGGACATCGACCTTGTAACTAACCCTTTGATCCGTTAAGAAAGTTGATAAATACTGCCTAATGCATCTTGCCCAAGAATCAGAGAATGTCATGACTGACTATAACAAGTACCACACGCATATAAGGACGGGGATTTCTGAATAAAGAGTAGGAGAGAAAAAAGAAATATTACTGCTTTATGAACAAAGGTTTAATTTATTTAAAGATGGAGAAATACAAAATTTACTGATAAGCTTTACCAAAAGAATCAGCAATTTGATTGAATGTGCGTCTGCTGACGTCAAACGAATTATTAATGGTAATAATACACGACGGAAATCCTCTGCTCGGACATTAATGTGTTATATTCCCTTTTCTCCATCAGCAAGATCCATCTCTGAAATCGACCATGATGTAAATTGTTCTGGTATTATGCCTCTGCGACTGTAGTGGCAAACTAAAGTAATTGATAACATTTTTAGATGAATAATTCAATATCCCTAACATTTGCTTTATTATTCCTGCGATCCTTTGGTATATAACCTTTATTTATTACTCATCCACTGCTCTTTGGGGTGTTTGTCAAAGTCTGGTTTATTGCTTAGGGTAGGAAATTAATGGCATTGTCATCTTCCCATTAAGTTTTTGATTGATTGTTTATGTATCTTGACATTCAGACCACCTCGGCTATTTGAGGATTATGTCGGCGCAGTAACTTGCAGGAAAAAAAAAATATACATTTTGTTCCCCAGACATTTCTGGGCAAAAGCAGATTTGCAACTTTTAGGTTACTCCTTGTTTTGTATATAGCAGAGGTGGTCCGAATGGCAGATATCTAAAAATGCGAACACGGACTACAGGCTAAACTATATGCTCACAGACCCACCTTGGCATCGATTTTATACTGCAAGACAGCAAGTAATAGAGGCTATACAATTCATAAGTATAAGCGTTCCGTAAAATCTTTTCTCCACGTTATGATAATTGCACCAGAGATCATACACATTCAAACCAATGATAAGGCAATCGTCATCTTTACAGTACCGTCCTAGTATTAGCATGTTACCCTAGCAAACAAAGCTCACTTAAAAATGATCGAACTGCACCCTGAGTTATATAGGCTGGCAAGCGTTTTGGAAGCTTATAATTTGAAATAAAAATGGATTAAACATTCAGTAAATGTAGTAAAAATAACAACTAAAGGTAAAAGCAATTACACCAAATATGAAGGAGAGAGCATGCATTTGTAGGTACATCAGTAGATCTTTTCATTTCTTATTGTAACTATGATGGGTTTGTTTACCGTTGGAAAACATGATTCATCAAATTCCATTTAAAGTTTATTCAAGTCAACATCCACAAGAGCCATCTCGAATGACATATGCCTGGCAATTTAAAAAAGAAGCCGATATTTAAACTAAGAAGACCTTACATCCAAAGTCTGGTACATACCAGGAGACTACAAAGCCGAATACCAGCTAGACTGGTTAGAAAATATTCCTGATACATATGGAGGGGGATTACCGCCATAATTCTATGCGTGTATTTTCTAATCTTCCTTGATGCATTATTGTAAATGGCTGCTTGCAAGTGCTACTTTCATAATTCTATCCATGTGTATTGTATTCTTCATTGATGGCAATTGTAAGTGGCAGTTTGCAAGTGCTACTTTCCTTTTGCATTATTGTCAATGGCTGCTTGCAAGTGCTACATTCATAATTCTAGTCAGGAGTTTTCTATTCTTAATTGATGCAAGCTGTAAATGGTTGCTTGCAAGTGCTTAGATCTACATTCCTTCTGCGTCATTGTATCTTGCAGTTTGCCAACTGCTGAAATGATTCTGTAATTTGTCGTATGGCAAATGCTATGTCAGTTATTAATAGTTTTAATATTCTATTTATAAACGTTCTATATCACAAGTTACATTGATTACACCTTCTAAAATCATGATTATAACGTAGCATCAAACACGTTGCAAGTTAGCATCACGGAAGTTAGCGTAAAATAATGCCTCATTATGACAACAGATGGCGCTGTGATACGTCAATTTCTTACAATACGACTACTCCCCTGACCCTAGTAACAAGAGGTTATGCTACTTTACGGCATGTTTGGAACGTCTTATTTAAAATATCATTCGAATTATATTACCTCATTACAGTCAGCTGATTTCTCAGTGTATTAACATTCGAAAGAGAGGTGGCCTGCAAGAAGCACAAACAAATTAAATGTGTCAAATTGTATACAATTAGATGTATTTACACAATGTTATATTTCCGCTCACCCTTCCCACCCCGTTTTTGTTTGGACATTTTGTGTGTGTAATTTACCGCTGACGCACGGTGGCAGAATGGGGTAGCCGCTTACAAGCAAGGTTTAAGGTCCTAATTTGTTTATATATTCTCATTCACATTGTTATCAATTTAGAGCATGCTTATTATTTTAGAGTGCAGTGCAAATTCTGCTTTTTGTATCAGTAAAGACCTCATAAGGTTTGAGCAAATTGCAGATAATTGCATCTCAAGGACATACTTTCTCCTTCTTGTTTATGAGAGAGAGAGAGAGAGAGAGAGAGAGAGAGAGAGAGAGAGAGAGAGTACATTACAGAGATGAGGTTTCTGTTTATTCTCTCATCCCTATGAAATCAATTTTTACTGTCAATCTGCAGTTGACAGTAGTATTTTAGACGTAAGGTAAATATTAAAATTTTACAGAATTCTTATATATGTATGGCATGGATGATTATGCAATAGCCAGCAAGTATTGTCACTAGTTGTCTGTGACAAGTATCCTCATATCTCCAATTTCATGTTCAATCTCCAATTCCAATACAATAGCAAGATGCAAATGACTTGAAACAAGGATATCACATACAAAGTATATACTGTAGCATAGCTATATGCTACAAAAATATGAACTTATTTCATTATATAAGAAAATAAATTCTAACAGTATGAAATATATTTTCTGTATCTAAACATAAAGAACATTTCCATACAGTTATAAGATGCTTTATTTCCACAGATATCAAGCTGGAAACTACATTTTTTTATTATTTAAGATCGTATTCATCCATTAACGAAGCGATATTTGTAGTACAGATAAGCTGATT
This sequence comes from Megalonaias nervosa, assembly GCA_016617855.1. Classification (NCBI taxonomy): domain Eukaryota; kingdom Metazoa; phylum Mollusca; class Bivalvia; order Unionida; family Unionidae; genus Megalonaias; species Megalonaias nervosa. The sequence continues at coordinate 13,787 of JAECUM010019217.1, read as the reverse complement.
GATTGTAAGGCACTTCACTGATGAAACATCAGACTCATTTGGTAGCAATTATAAAAATATAATATATTGAATATAAATAACGTTGCTACCGCTTCCAGTAACCAGCTCAATTTGTTTTTATTATTACTGCTACAATACAATACCAAACTTGCTTGATACATTTGGACATGAAATTAATGTAGTAGTTAAAAAGATTAATACAAATTTTTACATGTAACTTCTACAGATATGATTGATTTCTGTTAAAAGAGTAAGACCCACCCACCCCACATAATTTTTTTAAAATACTTTAAAAGTTTATAAGGCTACTCACAGCTCAGGCTGTTGAAGAATCCATCCCCCTCCCTCACATAAACATCTTCATTTGTCTGTGATTTTATCATTAATTTATCCTGTTTAAAATATAAGTTAATATTGTCATGACACAAAAAATATCAGCACAATACAACTATGCAATAAAGCAAAATAAATAAATAAAAGCCATGTACAGCCCTGTGTTTAACTTTTCATAGGAAATATTAGAGAAAAATAAATATTTAATGTAATCCGGCATTCATAAAAACAATATTGATAGATAAATTAGTCTAAAACAAAAATTATCATACAGGTAGGCAATTATAAGGAACAAATACATGGATTGACTTGTCACATTGTTCTTACAGATTTATTTGCCAATCCCTTCTGTTTTTCACTTTCATATGAATAAGACATGAATAAAGACAAGCTTTTCCACCAATCTGGCTTTGGATTGGATAAACTCATAATTGCAAATTCTGAAGAATTAAAACTGTAAATTCTGGATTGACCGAGACACATTTCCTTTTGGATACCACATAACATTTGTAAATTATGCCGCAAGAACAGTCAGGTTATATTCCCTTGTGACTGTTTCAATAATTAATCCCAATATACATTCCATTACTGGATCTGTATTCAATATATACACGGTAAAAATTGCTCAACTTTTGGAGAATATTTTTGCTGGCAATAAAACATGTTGATTGCACTTGCTATGAGCAAAAAAAAAAAAAAAACAACATGAAAAGGGTTATATTTTGTTTGCTAAACTTTGTTTTTTCTAATGCTTTGACCTTCACAAAACTATTATATTTATGAACCTGAGATGAAATTTTAAATTTGGCCTATTATCCCTAATGCATGTGCCTTGGAACAATGGATAAGGTAAATTCCATACTTCCATAATTTAAATGACTTAATTACTCAGCAGAGAGAGAGAGAGAGAGAGAGAGAGAGAGAGAGAGAGAGAGAGAGAGAGAGAGAGAGAGAGAGAGAGAGAGAGATTCATAAGTAAGTTTGTTTCTTCACAGAATAATAGAAACCACTAGCCAACTCTGACTGCAGTTGTAAGATGTCTGAGCAGAAAGTGGCAGTTACTTTATAAGAATGCAAGATATTTTAATGTTAATTATAGGCCCCTAAGTACTATTCCTCAGAGAAGACTCAAGACTGGGTTTCAGAAACTGAAGCCACACAAGTACCAGTTTGTTACTTTGTGAAAAATTGGGTCAATATGAGAAAATGGAGACCATCTGATGTACCCGCTTGTGATGAGTGGTCAAATTGTTTAGTCAAATTGTCAAGTCGTATAGATAGGAAATTCATAGTCTAGCCCATAAAACTCCTTAAGTTGGTCATTTTGGTGTCAATAGGACTTATCACAAGATCCCGAATCATTTTTATTTGCCGAAAATTAAAAGTGATGTTTATAAGTACCATACATCTTGTCACACTTGTCAAATGGTAGGAAATCCCAGTCAGAAGATATCTGAGGCACATCTGCAACCTATTCCTGCATTTGACAAGCCATTTAGCAGAAAAATGGTAGACTGTCGGTTCCTTAACTAATACCAAGTCAAGTAACCAATACTTGTTGACCATAATTAGTGTGCGTCCTCAAGATTTCCATAGGCTATTACTGTGAAGAATATTAAGGCAAAAACTGTTATAAAAGTTTAGGCAATGTTTTTTAACACTTGTTTGCCTCCATAAATCTGTCCAGCAATTTTATGTTTGATTATTTCCAACAACTTATGCATGAATTAGACATCCAACAGTTTAATGTTTCTGCCTATCACCCTGAAAGTCATGGGGCTAGCACAAGACTATCCGAAAACATTCTCACCTACTCAGGATACATGTATACAGTTATATTGAATCAAACCTTTAAAAAGACAGAGATCATTAAAATCGTGCATTGTATAATCATCGAGTAAAATCGGGAGAGTTTTTTCCTCATGCAAGTAATTATCGGCAAATGAAAGACCCCATGACTACCCTAAAACAGCAAAAGACTGTCCCAAAACACCCTCAACTACCCAAGATACATGTAGGCAATTAAATAAAATCAAACCAAATAAAAAGACAGTGATCAGTAAAATTCTACCCTGTATAATTATCGAGTAAGATCAGTCGAGTCTTTTCTCTTGTTGATACTTGCTGAGAGAAAGACCCTTAGGCTATCCTAAAAATCATCGACCCAGAATACATGTATACAATTACAATAACTTAATGAAATATGTATTTCTGGTGCACTCTCTCTCTCTCTCTCTCTCTCCGATCATAGATAATTCACTAAACTACTTTTATATTGCAAAGAGCAGCACACTTAAATAAGTCGGAATCATGCGTCACTACATTAATATTTCAAAAATTCTTTAAATTTTTCATTTTTAATCTTTAATGTGACAAACAGCAGCTGAATAATTAGAACCTAAAGGTGCTATATTTATATTTTTCAAATTCTTTAACCAATTTATTATTTTAATTGGTTAGATAATGGAAAGAATTACAATAAATAAAAGTAAAATCTCCTGTAACATTATCTCTTTCGTCTCTGATTATTTCCACTTTTAAGGACAAAGTTTTAAAGGTTGCAAACCAGTTTTAAAGCTGGGGGGGGGGGAGGGGGGATATTGTTTTTTTTTTAAAATACATTCCAAGGTTGAGGTTCTGTACATTAACAATGCAAATTACGTATTTGAAAATAATCCTACACTAAATCTAATACTTCTAATCGCAAGTAAACATTTTTATCATGATACGAACATGATTTTCCACAATTTGATTATTTCGGCTTTTGCGACAGAATTTGTTCCAAAATGAAGATTGAGGAAAGAATAAGAAAACCTTTAGGAATGCTTAATTTTTTTAATGTCATTTTACCTATAAACTTTTTTTTAATGTGCTATTGATCTTGACCTGAAATATATATATTTTTTTTTTCCGCCGAGTATCACAGGAGATAGACGTCTGTGAGGTACGTCTGTGATATGCGTCAAAATGGGTGATGTACAATACGATCCTTAGAACCAGGGGTCGTGTGATGAAAGCTCGTTAAGAAGAGTATGAGGGAATATATCATTGTCATTTCTGATCCTTATTTCCAAAGTAATGAGACATATCATTAAGAAGTAGATTTCTGAAACGGTGAAAGTAAATACATAAGTGCATCAAAACAAGGGTTTAAGAAGATGGACCACCCTGATGTAGTGTATGCGTTTTTGTTTTCATAAGGTGCTATAAATCACTTAGGTCTTCGAGAAAGCATATGGTTTTAGAGAATGATGAAAATTTCATTGCTAACGTACACCTTAAAAAAAGGGAGTGAAAGAGTTACAATGTCTATCGACACAAAATGAATGCCGTAAAGCTCCGTGGGGAGCATTAATTATTCTGGTAAAGGAAAAACTTTAGAAATTTAGAGCGCCATCTGTTGTCATAATGCCATGCTGATCTCTAGTATGCCATTATGACAACAAATGGCTACACGAGTTGGACAACAAAGACGATACTGATAAAACTTAGTATTTACATTGTTGCAAGGCTAAATCGGTGTGAAAACAGCAGCTGGAATGATGTAATTGTAATAGGGCAAGTTTATAAACAGAATATACAAAAACTTATAACTGACATAGCGTTTGCATTACGACAAACTAAAGAATCAATTCAGCAGCTGGCAAACTGCCAGATACAATGACGCAGAAGGAATGTAGATCTAAGCATTTGCAAGCAACCATTTACAGCTTGCATCAATTAAGAATAGAAAACTCCTGACTAGAATTATGAATGTAGCATTTGCAAGTAGCCATTGACAATAATGCAGAAGGAAAGTAGCACTTGCAGACTGCCACGTACAATTGCCATCAATGAAGAATACAATATACATGGATAGAATTATGAAAGTAGCACTTGCAAGCAGCCATTTACAATAATGCATCAAGGAAGATTAGAAAATACACGCATAGAATTATGGCGGTAATCCCCCTCCATAGATACATACCACGAGACCAAAAGGTCGATACCAGCCAGACTGGTTAGAAAATGTACCTGCTTGCAATCAGCCTTCATGCTATGGTTCAACAATCTCCGAGATTCACTTCTCAGTGAGGTCTAAGGGCATCTCCACAGCACATACTACTACTGCTAGTACTGTAAGCTGGTCGTGCTATCTGAATGGAACAATTAAGATAGGAACAAAGCGTGAGCTGAAAATGTGGATTGAAGCTAGGACCACTTGTATCCAAGGTTAAACACTGATTATGGCCATATCAAGTGAAACACGACTTTTCTCAATCGCATAATTGCAATTAGCTCTGATTATGCTTTTTTTTTTATGAAAAAGTTATTTCAGTTTTAATGTTTCTAGGAACGCTCATAAGTGGGATGGAAGAATAGTATAATAAACTACAAACGATAAACAATAATTAGTGAAAGACTAACGCTGATCTTCTGTATCACGGAACTTAGTCTGCATAGGTACAAAGCATATGCTTATTCCATTGCGATATACAGGCCAGATCGAAAATATCTTAACGATGATATTTAGAGTTCATTCTCATTACTCGCGATTAAATATAGTGCGACAGACAGACAGACAGATAGATAGATAGATAGATAGATAGATAGATAGATAGATGGATGGATGGATGGATGGATGGAAAGATGGATAGATAGATAGAGAGATAGATGGATGGATGGATAGATAGATATGTGGTTTAACTAGGAAAAGGAAAATAAATCTGCACTGAAGAAACAATTGAGTCTGCAAGAGTTATCCATCAGTATTATCGTTGAGCCGGTTTCTTGGAATGAAAAGTACATAATGGCTATATATTTCAGTCTTGCCCTCCAGATTTATGATTGTACACTGAGCCTCCAAATAACTGCCTACATTCACATTGGTATATGTGGAATATAATGTTGACTGAATGAAATAGATTACAGCACATTTTCCATTCTGAGAAATAAATTTAAACAAAAATGCTTTTGAAAGATATCGATGCTTTTAAAGCTGTTTTACAATTAAATAAAGCTAGAGAGACTTTTATGGTTGGTGATGGCAAATCCAAAAGTTTTCTTTTATACTGTATATACTAAATGTCCACCCCACCCCCGCCCATGACGCAAGCGTAAGAAACAAAAATCTTTCATATATATCTGCTTTCATTCTATGAATACATATACAAAGTTTAGTACAAGCGGATAAAAATATCATTGAAATTTACATCTTTGAATACTAAATCTCTGAACCCTTCCAAGGGACTCCAGGGATAGAACGTCGAGAATAATATCAGATATGCGCGTGGTAACATATACCGCAAAGCCAACATGACTACCAAACTCAAAGTTACTAGGGGCGTAGCTACAATATAGCAACTGTATGCAAAGCATAGGAACCCACGAATATTTTTACACTTTAGTTAGGCAGGGCCCCATCGGTACGCTGTGCATAGGGGCCCATTTAGGGCCCAAATATCTAAATACATATATTTTTCTAACATTTATTAAGAAATGGCGACGATTTAACCTTCAATAACTTCATAATTGTTTTCTTCAGTAAACTTAATTCTACAGTATGTTGGAAATAAAGGACTACTATAGCATAGTCCCTGGCATACAAACACAATATTTACATTTATCTTCAGCTTAATTTGAAGTACACAGCTTACATATAATTTGAAGTACACAACTTTTCATATTCTTTGATTTCCTACCAGGCCTTAAAATCTTCTAGGATAAAATTTCAAGTTGATAGCAGCCGTATCAACACCATACTGAAATGTTCATTTTTGTACTAACAGAATACAATGTATTCATCTCCCCAAATCAGTTTGGCAGATACTACAAGTTTCCGGTTATTGGTAAAGGTTCCGAATTCGAAGCGGTATTAATCATATCTGAAAACGACAGTTTCTAAAGTCAAACTGACACCACCATTATTATGGAAAGCCAAAGATCAACAATAAATATTGAAAGATTTTATGCTCAAAACAAAACATCTTGCATACTGTCAAATTATCTAGATCAAAAAAAAACTTTTATGCAAATAAATTTGTCTTTGTCTCCAAACTGACAGAGCATGCGTTCCAAATTCAACACATGTATAAATAACTGCATTTGATGTCTTTCGATACGTACCTAAAAATATTCTTTCGAAATTTCGCCTGAACATTTTGAATATCATTTGCATAATGACAACACAATATCTCAGATTTTATGAATTTCCGCTTGACAGTTTTGAAGAGATTTAGTATATACATCTTATAGACAGACTGACAGGAGGACAGACGGATAGTTTCACCAATGCTAAAACGTAAGAAATATAGTATAAGGGTTGATGAGCTTACGCATAACATCTTTATCCAGTTGTTTAATTGCACGTGCTGACTCTGTTTATAACTTGTACTATACATACCAAAGGCACAATGAGACATGCTGGACTACTGTTTGAATGCATGGGTTGGCTCTCTTTGATTACTTGTGAGGCACCAAGAGACAGATCGGACTGTTTTTCAAATGCATGGACTGACATTTTTCATTACTTGCATTATACGCTGTGGGAGTACCAAGGCACAGGTTAACTATCATCACTTGTTCAAATGTATGGACTAGTTTTCTTTGATCACTTGTACTAAACGTAACAGAGGCACCAAGACACAAATTGGACTATTGTCATTTGTTTAAATGCATGGACTAGGTCTCTTCGATTAACTGTTGTTATGTATATTTAATTTAATTGTTTGTCTATTAGTTTTAAATATTTTTTATTGCATTACATGTTATTGTAATGTAACATTATTTACTGGACTTGACCTTGTCCAAAATTGAGTTCCGGTGTTTGACCAGATTGACTTTTTTATATTTTTGTTTTATTTCATTGATGTAAATAACTAATAATAGCTTTATTATCCTATGTGGGTATGAGTTCATTGACCAAATTATTATTCAGGTAAACATGTTGATTTGGGTCAGGGTTTTAGAGATTCCAAAGTGAATTTTATTGGGTATATATGTTTTAAATAAACAAGGCTCATTAAATCATGCTTGAAGGTTATTTTCTATTAGGTAATGGTTATTTTTAGAAATGCAAATTTGTGACCTGAGATCTGTTATGTATATGAAATTTAATTACTTGTTTGTTAGTTTCAATTTTTCTTTATATTTTATTTAATTCCATTACATGTTATTGTAATGATAATTTTGTTTACTGGATTTGATTTTTTTAAAAAAATTCAATTCAGTTCTGTTTGACCTGATAAACAGCCAGTAGTTTGAAACATTGTTTCTTTTGCTGACCTAGATTCAGAACCAGTGTCAGGTTTGGAGTAAACAACATTTTTTATTATTCATTTCCAGAGTAAAAGTGATTGATTTTAGCTAAGGCTATACTAGAGTACATGATTTTAGACATGTAATGTTAGTAGTAGACTAATAGGCTGATCTTGGACCAGAGACCCAACTCCCCCTAGTAAAACATTTTTTGTGTATCCGATAAATTAGACATTTTGTGTACCTGATTGTTTTTGGGGAGTTAGGTCTCTGATCCAAGGCCAGCCTATCAGTTTACTACTGAAATATTTTAAAGTTTAGACAAAAATTCATATTAAACAATGAATTATTATATAATACGGGCTATCCGTCAACGTCAATCCGACATGTTGGATTTGATCTAACAAACAGATTTTGTAAGAGATTTGATTCAACAAAATCAGCCTCATGCTATACTGGCATAAAACCTAAAATAATAAGCGACTGTATTAAAAAAGTTGGATATCATATGGGTCAGCAGCAGAGAGGGTGGACCCTACAACTTTGTAGAGACCTTTTTTTTTGAAATTTAAGGGTTCCTACGAAGGCTGAAAAAAAGTTTTTGCTTTAACAGTAAAAACTTCTCTAATTGACCAGATTTTTTCTGATTTTTTCACAATCTGGTCACTACGCGTATGTCGTCCACCCTCTCTGCTGCTATAATTAACCAAAGATTTTATCAAGACCTATTCGATATCTAGATCTTGGATCATGTAGATTTATCGTTATAAATCCAAACGGAACAGCTTGTGCTTTTGAAAAGAAGTTTTTAAATTTAATCATGTCCATGTCGCCTGAACACCAAGTATAATAAATATTCTGTAGAGTATAATTATCTACGCCATTAAACACAACCAAAAATATTGCAGTTGTCTCTGATTACTTTTGGAATTTGTGTATATCTCTGGGTAACATAAATCACATCCGTGTTTTTATGTCTACCTCGAGAAAATATTCTAGCTGGATTTGATTGCTCGTCCAGCATCACATCATCGTACACTACGAGATTATTAATGAATCCATCTAGGTCATCTACAGATGGAGCTTCATCAATATCGGTTATAAAATCAATAATATCATTTCCGTCTTCGTCCAGTAGTTTTGCATTTTCATTAAAATCTTTAAGTACTTCATAGCATCGTTGATCATCTACAGATGGTGCTACTAAATATAGTTTGTTCCACTTGAGCCATCTCATTATCAGATTAAGAAATAATTGCGTCTTTCTACTTCCAGATGGGCCTATTATAATCATTCTGATAGAATTTGGTAGCGCTGGATGGTGTTTTACTGGTTCTTGTTTTCGTGTCGCAGAAAAGTCAATTATATCCATATAATTAATAATATGAGTCTATATTGTGTTCGATGCAGAGCACCTACACCTACTACTGAATTAACGACAATAACAACAAAAAATAAAAGACGAGCACTTACAGGTAAGTGTGTGAAATGTGGCACCAAGAAATATAAATTTATTCCAACAAAGACAGGTGGGGTGATATTGCTGCTTCGTTAGGAAAATTACCAGGAACTCCATGGGCTAAATACCCCGGTGAGAAACATTTACCCGGATATAATTATTGTGGTCCAGGAACTCGTCTCGATATCAGACTCGATAACCAAGATCAACCAAAACCAGGAGAGTATCCAGTAAATAAGATTGATCAAGCGTGTCACGTTCATGATGTCGCGTATAAAAGTAAAGATTTGCAACAACGACATCTCGCAGATGTGAAATTGATTCACGCGTTAAATTCTATACCTAATAAATCTCTCAGAGAATCTCTCGCTAGCTTTCTAGTAAAAACTGCTATGAAAGGTAAACTAGTGCTAGGGGCTGGCAATTAAATTATATAACTATCATAATGGAATCTGTTTATTATTCCCCGAGAGGGTATTGGAGAGGTAAGGCAGCGATTAGTAAACTCGCCGAAGCAGCAAAAGTTTCACGTGATGTTGCTGCATCATGGTTAGCACGACAGGCAATATGGCAAATCTTCCTAAGTCCACCTAAAAGAATTCAGTATGCGCATTTTGATGTTAGAGTTCCTAATGAAGTTCATCAAGCGGATATACTGTTTTTACCACACGATACCATTAAAACACGTAGACGTCAATACACGTATAGATACGCGTTAACTGTCGTTGATGTTGCGAGTAGATACAAAGAAGCGGAGCCATTATCAACAAAGACAGCATCCGAAGTTGCATCTGCGTTTGAGCGCATTTATCAACGTGGTGGTCTACGATGGCCACGGTTATTACAAGTTGATCCTGGTAAAGAATTTCTTGGAGCAGCATCATCGTTGATGAAGAAACATAACGTTAAAATCAGACGAGGACATACTGAAATTCATCGTGATCAGGCAATCGTTGAACGATTTAATAGAACACTTGTTGAGCGGTTATTTGGATACCAATATGCAAAGGAAATATCTACTGACTTTAAGGATAGATCTCGTGAATGGGTTGCAAGATTACCGAGTGTGATAGCTGCGTTGAATAATGAAATTACTCGTGCAACTTCCATGAAACCTTCTAATGCGATCCAAAAAAATATATATACCCAATGGCTACGGACGACATGAATCTTTCTCTCAACCAGTATTAGGTAATGTTACAGTTAGATATTTATATGAACCTGGCGAACTTGAAGGTGGTAAAAAAAGAGCAACCGATCCTATCTGGAGCGTAACTACACATAAAATTTCTAGCGTGGTTAGATCCACCGGTAGACCTCCAATATACAGACTAGATTCTACTGCCCCTCAACGTGGATTTGTACGTGAACAATTACAAGTAATTCCTGAGGATACGCAATTACCACCAAGCTCAATTTTGTAAACGTCCAGAGCCTCGACGTCGATTACACTCAAGACAGGTCACCATCACATTATCACGTGTATGACCGAGATCACTATTAATTCTGTCTACGGTAAATTGTCTTGGATTAAAACACTGCCATGACATATTACAGTTGCAACTTGCGCAACGATTATTTTGTAGTTGTTTTAGTGTTATAATAAATTCAGCATCAAGATCAAAATCACGTTTATTTTTTTTGTCACACTGTTTATAGCTGACTAATTTTTTATTGATATCGACATTGTTAGTGATTTCTTCAGTTATTACGTAATCTACAATAACCCTACGCAGTTGCGATATTCTCCTGACTCGAGATACGGCGAGATAGACTAAATTCGACCATTCAATACGATCATCTACAATCCAGATTCTAGTATCAGCTATAGTTAATCCCTGCGACGAGTGAATCGTTATAGCGTATCCTAACGTCCATGGTGATTTATCCATGTTCAACGCGTTCTCAACAACATCAACAGCAACCAACACGATATCATTCAAGACAAGATTCTGTACCCTCGGTGGAACCAAGACACCTGGTATTTCAACTTCAATATTTTGTCGTCGAGTATCTGTTGGGCGATAACACAAAGGTACGGGTAGATCCGGAAACTTTTCTTTATGTAACGTAAATAATTTCTTTTGCAGTTCATCACGAACTATCTTTCTACTTGCGACTATCAAATCAGCAGGTCTCCATAAAGTCCAAAATTCATTCATAGAAGTTTCTGCAATTACTTTACACAGTATCTCGCATTGTATTTGATCTGGCTGAAGTCTGATTAATCTTTTAAGCTCTTTTAGCGGTTCATCAATAGCTCTATGGTCATCATTTATTTCTTCGTAATAATCTACAAATGTTTTCAACCATTCATGTGGAGACTGTCCAACAAAAGGTGGTGGTTGACCATTATCGCCACACATAATCACAGCAGTATTCTTTGTCAATAACCATTCAAGAAATGTTTTTAGTGTTTCTAACGACACCGTGCATATCTCGTCCCATATAATAATTTTAGGTATATATTTTTCACCCATCCGCGATGGAGTCCATGTATCTCCGCACCATCTAAAGAAACTATGATATGTACATGATTTTACTCCTCGTTGCTTTATTTCTCTAGAAAGTTTATGTGTAGGTGTCAAAACAATTATATCTGAGTTATTATTCATAAACAAGCTAATCGCACGAGTTGTTTTACCTGAACCTCCACACCCATTAAGATAAACGGTTTTATGTCTAGATACAGGATCATACACAGATGGTGCAGATGACTTTGATATTTGATTATTATTTCTGTAATATGTCTCCGCAATTTCAACATCGGCAGATTCAGAATAACTAAGTATATTTTCTTGTTTTATCCTCCACGTCCCCTATTCACCTTTACCGAGTTTTAATAAATCTTTATATTTTTTGTGTACATAAAATGAATCCGTAGCAAGTCTGACAGCGTAACGAGAAAATTTATTTATCATCGATAGTAGGTTTATCGAAACGTACGCTAACATCGAAGATCTTAAATGAGTAAACTGCGGTGACTCGCCATCGGTATAGCTCACAATGGTACCTAGTTTTGTTCCATCTGATAAATAAGCATTACATCTGTTTATAAATACATTTTTCTCCGTTGTATCAGCGATTATAAAATCTAGTTCAGCATCATCCATAATCAATCTTGTACACGCTCGTTTATGATCATGTGATCCTCCTTGTGTAAACTTACCGATTATCTTTCTACCAAGATCTTTTGCAAATTTTTCATCATGCTCGTTCCTGCATTTATTTATTTTAATGATATGATCTTCATCAATATCAGGGAATTCTTTCCTGGCATCATCGATATTAAATCTGTCCGGTTCTGGTAACCAAACTTGCTTCTGTGAACTATACGATATAATCGCTTCAGTTACTCTCAACGATATTAAAAATCCAGCATCAAGCATATATCGCAATAGTACTATCGGAACCCAACATCGCTCTGAAAAATGTTTTCCGAACCAAATATAAGTGATCGCATGGAGATCTTCTCTAAACTCGAATGATTCTACGGGAGCAAATCCTGTTAAGTCAAAATCTGGTAAGGGTCCGTTTATTGCAACCCTGGTCATGTCATGTGTAGGATGTCCGAATCTCTTAAAGTATTTAGAACATACTCCATATCCAAGAAAACTCCCAGGATAACATGCTACCATATCAACCGAGATAACATCACTATGGTTGTATTTGGTGTTCCATAATCCACCGTGTCCATATTCTATACAACTTTTCTTGACATCTTCAAAAAATTCCGATCATGTCGTTTTCCATGAATTTTTCTCCTGAGCGAAATGAGCAGCGACTGACGGAACAGTAAAACAATTATTCAATAATTGTCTAACTATGACATCATCAGAGGTATATTCACGTCAAAGGCGTTGTGCAAGATGTTCCATTTCCTCATGGAGAGATTCTGTACGATAAATATCACCATTAGGTCGTACAAATTGATCATAATGATTATATTCCGAACTCTGAAATAACCAAACAGAAACAGGATCGGTTTTACTAATATTCTTGATAAAATCAAAGATATCACCGTCATAAAATTAAACCGTTCTATCTCGTGGAAATATTGTTACTGCAGCAGTCCATGCGTGCGCGTTATGATCAATAATATCTATCGGAGTTCCATTTTTTATATATTTCGGTTTGTACAAAATCTCTCCGGTTAACGTTTTTACTGCTATTGGAAATCTTAATTTTTTCTCTAGCTCAGCAACGTCGCTGATAGACGCTCCGGTATCTTTAACCGACTCTACCCATGTATTTATTTTTTTACGTCTTAAATCAGTTAAACCATTACCACGTATCGCGTTTGTAAAATGTTCTGTAACTCGTTCAGCTACACAGTTTATTCTTGATATTTTCATCGGCTTGAGATCTGCAACATTAGGTTTATCATTCAGCGGAAATATTCCATAGACAACTGCAGTCGATGGATAACTTTGTATATAGTAAGGTTTATCAACACCAGTAAGTATTCCAGGTTTGGATCTGTTATTTAAGAGAACAATATTACCCCCGGACTGCACACGGACTGGATCACGCTTATCACGAATAATCCAGATATCGTCATCTGTCTCTACAATAAATTTTATTAAAATGAAATATTTTTGATTATCAAGGTGATTAATAATTACTTTTCCTCGTTTGTCGTTCATCATATTAACGATATGTCCTATCCTGAAAGTTGACCATGCATGAACTGCACCATCGTCACGAAATTCCTTCTTGGTCTCACGGATACGTTTAGTTATATCCGCATTCGTTAAAG
>JAECUM010019216.1:0-56356 GCA_016617855.1 Megalonaias nervosa | reverse complement strand
TAATACTAAAAATGATAAAAAATATTAATAATAAAAATAATAAAAATAAAAAAATATTTCTGAATCATAAGAAAAAAAAAAAAAATAAGATTTCTGATTACGGTGAAAACACTAACCGGAAAGATTTTATACAAACCGAAATATAAAAAATGGAGTCCCTATAGAAATTATTGATCGTAAAGCACACGCATGGACGTCCGCGGTGACAATACTTCCACGAGACAGAACAGTTAAATTTTATAATGATCATATATTTTATTTTATCAGAAATATCAGTAAGAGTGAGCCTGTGTCTGTTTCGTTATTTCAAAGTTCCGATGATTGAGATTATGATCAATTTGTGAGACCTAACGGTGATATATATCGTACAGAATCACTCCATGAAGAAATGAAAAATATTGTGTTGAAATATACCTCTGACGATGTCAAGGTTGGACAATTACTGAATAATTGTTTTATCGTTCCATCAGTTGCTGCTTATTTTTGCTCAGGAGAAACATTCATGGAAACCGACAAGATTGGAATTTCTGGAAGATATTCAACATAGTTATATCAAATATGGGCATGGCGGATTATGGAATATTAATTACGACTGTAGAGATGTTATATCGGTTCATATGGTAGCATGTTATCCTGGAAGTTTTCTTGGATACGGAGAATGTTCTACATATTTTAAGAGATAAGGACATCAGAGTTGCAATAAACAGACCCCTGCCAGATTTTGACTTAACCGGATTCGCCAGTATAGAGTCATTCGAGTTTGCACGGAATCTCCATCCGATTGTTTATGTTTGGTTTGGCCGTCATTTCTCAGAAAAATATTGGGCTTCAATAGTACTATTACGATAGATGCTTGATAGTGGAATTTTAACATCGTTGAGCGTGAATGAAGCAATTATATCATATTGTCCGTAGAAACAAGTTTGGTTGCCACAACCAGATATATTTGATGTAGAAAAAGATCTCAGGGAGAAATTTCCTGACCTTTCTGAAGACGATATTGTTAAAATTATTAGTAACGTATCTAAATTCAGAAAAGAAAATAATGAGAAAATAGCAACAGATCTTGGTTGGAAAATTATTAGTAAATTTACTCAAGTATAAGATTAATTATGGATGATGCTGAACTTGATTTTATAATTGCTGATACAACGGAAAAAACACATTTATAAATCGAAGTAATGCTTATTTATCGGACGGCACTAAATTAGGTACAATTGTGAGCGATATTGATGGTGAGTCACCGCAGCTTACTCATTTAAGATCCACGATGTTAGCATATGTTTCGATAAATTTATTATCGATGATAAACAAATTTCCGTTGACTGCAGTCAGAGTAGCCACGGCTTCATTTTTTATAAATAAAAAATATACGGATTTGTTAAAACCATTACTTGGTGTGATGAATCATGGGGCGAATGGATAAAACGAGAAAATATACTTGACTATTCTGAATTCGCTGACGTTGAAATTGCGGAGATATATTGCAAGAATAATAATCAAGTACTAGCATCGACAGAGCCATGTTTATATGATCCTGTAGCTAGACATAAAACCGTTTATCTCAATGGGCCTGGAGGTTCTGGTAAAACAACACGTGCGATTGAATTATAGACTGGCCAGAGAAATGAATGAACGTGGAGTAAAATCTCAAACATATCATGGTTTCTTCAGATGGAAGGGAGACGCATGGACATGTGAGAGAATGGGTGAAAAATACGTTCCTAGAATTATTATCTGGAATGAAATTTGTACGGTATCGCTGGAAGTATTAAAAATGTTTATTGATTGGTTACTGACAAAGATTACTGCTGTAATAATGTGCGGTGATCATGGTCAGCCACCACCTTTTGTTGGACAGTCTCTGCACGAATGGTTAAAAACATTTGTGGATTATTATGAGGAGATAACTGATGATCATAGAGCTATTGATGAACCACTAAAAGAATTTAAAAAATTAATTAGACTACAGCCGGATAAAATACAGTGTGAGATAATGCGTGAAATAATTCCGGAAACTCCTGAGAATGATTGTTGGAATTTGTGGAGGCCAGTTAATTTGATAGTTGCAAGTAGAAGGATAGTTCGTGACATACTGCAGGAGAAATTATTTCTGTTACAGAAAGAAAAATCTTCAAATCTACCTGTACCATTGTGTTATCGCCCAGCAGATACTCGATGGCAGAATACTGAAGTTGAGATTCCAGGTTGCGGTGATAAACATCTTCTTGTGTTAAATGATATTGTTTTAGTTCCTGTTGATGTTGTTGAGAGCGCGTTAACGATGGACAAAACTCCATGGACACTAGGATACGCTATAACGATTTACTCGTCGCAGGGATTAACTATTTCTGATACAAATATTTGGATTATCGATGATAGAATCGAGTGGTCAAATTTAGTTTATCTCGCAGTGTCTCGAGTCAGAAGAATATCTCAGCTGCTGAGGGTTATCATAGACTTCACATAAAATAATGATCAAACTGCTAGGAACACCGATGATGTAGTAAGGAAAAAATTATCTGGTTATAAACAATGGGACAAAAAAAAAATAAACGCGATTTTGATCTCGACGCTGAATTCATTATGACACTGAAACAACGACAGAATAATCACTGTGCGAGCTGTAACACAGTAATGTTATGGCAGTATTCAAACAATAATCCAAGACAGTTTACCGTTGATAGAATTAATAGTAGTCTTGGTCACACACGCGAAAATGTGATGCTGACCTGTCTTGAATGCAATCGACGTAGGGGTGCCAGTTCACAAATGTGAACGCGGTGATAATTGTGTGTCTTCAGGAATTACTTGTAATTATTCGCGTACAAATCCACGTTGAGAAGCAATGGAATCTAGTTTGTAGATTGCAGGTCTACCCGTGGATCTAACCACGCTGGAAATTTTATGTGTGGTCACACTCCAGATAGGATCAGCTGCTTTGTTTTTACCCCTTCAAGTTCACCGGGTTCATATAAATACCCCAGAGTTAGATTACCCAGTACTGCTTGAGAGAAAGAATCACGTCGTTGTATTGGTACATGTTTCTTTGTAATCGCGACGATGGGCTTCATAGAAGTTGCACGAGCAATTTCATTATTTAGCGCAGCTATCACACTTGGTAACCTTGCAACCCATTCACGAGATCTCATGTCTTTCTGAACTTTATTCAGAGATATTTCCTGCGCATACTGATATCCAAATAACCGCTCAGCAAGTGTTCGATTAAATCGCTCAACGATTGCCTGATCACGATGAATTGCAGTGTGTCCTCGTCTGATTTTAACGTTATGTTGCTTCATCAACGATGACACTGTACCAAGAAATTCTTTGCCAGGATCAACCTGTAATAATTGTGGCCATCGTAGACCACCACGTTGATAAATTCGTTCAAACGCAGATGGAACTTCGGATGCTGTTTTTGTTGATAATGGTTCTGCTTCTTTATATCTACTTGCAACGTCAACGACAGTTAACTCGTATTTGTATGTGCGTGATTGACGTCTACCAATTTTAATAATATCATGAGGTAAAAACAATATATCTGCTTGATGAACTTCATTGGGAGCGCTGACATCAAAATGTGCATACTGAATTTTTTTAGGTGGTGATAGGTAGATTTGCCATATTGCCTGTCGTGCTAACCAATCTGCAGCAACAGAACGTGAGACTTTTGTTGCTTCAGCAAGTTTACCAATCGCTGTTCTACCCCTCCAATATCTTCTTGGGCTATAATAAATCGATTCCATTATTTTAATAATCGGTTGATTAATTACCAGCCACTATCATTAGTTTGCTTTTCATTGCGAATTTTACTAGGAAGCTAGCAAGTTTGTTCTGAGAGATTTATTTTTTATAGAATTTAAAGCATGAATCAACTTCACGTCCACAATAAGTCGTTGTTGTAAATCTTTGCTTTTAAACGCAACATCATGAACGTGACACGCTTGATCAATCGCATTTATTGGATACTCTCCAGGTCTTGGTTGATCTCGTTTGTCAAGTCGGATATCAAGTCTAGTTCCAGGGCCACAGTAATTATATCCTTGCAGCTGTTTTTCTCCTGGATATTTGGCCCATGGAGTCCCTGGTAATTTTCCCAGTGAAGCAGCGATATCACCACCTGTCTTTGTGCTAGACGAGATAAATTTGTTTTTGTTTGTACCACCTTGCACACACTTGCCTGTAAGTGCGCACTTTTTATTTTTTGTTATTATTGTTGCTAAACCACTAGCTGGGGTGGATGTCCTGCATTGAACACAATTTATATTTATATTATTTATTATATGAATGTAATTGACTTCTCAGCGACACGAAAGCAGGAGTCAGTCAAGCATCATCCAGTATTGCCAAATTCTATCAAGATGATAATAATTGGCCCATATGGGTCTATTAAAACACAATTATTACTTAATTTGATAATGGGATAGCTCAAGTGGGATAAGTTATATTTAGTAGCGACATCTGTAGATGATCAGAGATGTTGTGAAGGACTTAAAGATTTTGATGAGAATGCAAAGTTGTTTCATGAGGACGGTGATGATATTATTGATTTTATCACCAATATTGATGAAGCCCCATCTGTAGATGACCTCGATGGATTTATTAATAATCTTGTAGTATATGATAATGTGATGCTGGACAAACAATCAAATCCAGTTCGCATATTTTCTCGAGGTAGACAAAAATACTGACGTGATTTATGTTACCCAGCGCTGTACACAAATACCTAAAGTGATCAGAGACAACTGCAATATTTTAGTTGTGTTTAATGGAGTCGATATACATAAGTTGCAAAATATTCATCAGACTTGGTGTTCAGGGGATATGGACATGATTAAGTTCAAAAATTTCTTTCCAAAAGTGCAAGTACCCCAGACGGATTTATCACAATAAATTTACATGATCCTAGGTCGAGGTATCTTATAGATCTCGATAAAATTTTGGTTAATTACAGCTGCAGAGAGGGGAAACGACAAAAATTGAGTGTCGACGTTACAAACGAACACGCCGAAAAAATTTGAAAAATGCACGTCAACGATGGAGTAACAAAAATGAGCTAATTGGTCTATCCCCCCCCCGCCCCCGTATGCAAATACGCTCGGTTAGAGGCTTCTATTTAGCGTTATTGACCTTATTTTTTAGCCTTTGTTGGAACCTTGGTTTCTGCGAACGGGCCCTCCCAACCTTTTTATGATTCACCACTTTTGCTGCTATGTTAGCCTCGCGATTTTGTTTAAAAAGATAGAGTCTCTGAGCCAGAATCCTCCTTCTCTCATACTACTCTCCTTGACCGAATGGGCAGTGATCGAAACCCCAAAACTGGATCAGAATATTGTCAACAGGACAGCCGATGATGGGTTAGCCACGGTGATCATGGATAAAGCAGACTATGTATGGGAAGTAGAAAGACAATTGGCCAATAGAAAACATTACCGAAAATAAGACAACCCAAACTATCCGAAAACTAGCAAAGAGATAACTGGGATAAGCGTGTTCACGATCATATACTGTGTGCCGCCATATTTGTTGTGACGTCAGGAGTCAAAGGTCAAAGGGACCTAAGCGGCACACCCTCATTCATCATGCCATTTAACGCGAGTGAACGATGTCTGTTGACGGTGATAATTTGTCTTTTAACGCAATAGAAACATGTGAAGTCAACAGCTTGAAGGTGTTTTTGAAGAAAAGGGGGCTTTCGACAGTGGGGACAAAAAAGGAATTAGATGCTCGTGTATTTGTAGGAAGTGAGCAAAAGCTACCCTTAGTATCAACTCAGGAACAAGTTGACAGAGAAAAACGAGTACAAATCACTTTGAATGACAGAAGATGGGTATTTACCTGACAATATGCTACTAAACCCAAATGAGAAGACTGGTGAGAAAGATGGAATGACAGTGTGGCCACCCATAATGTATTGGGACATTGCAAACTCCACATCACACACAAAAGCAAAGAAGCTTAACTTGACAAATGGTATTGTGAAAGATGCTTAGTAAAGACAAATTAATGTTGCATATGAACTCCTTTGAACATGTGTATAATGTAAAGTGTGTTTATGCAATTTTTTTTTGTTATAGTCTGATCTTCTCATTACTGAAAGCAATCACTATGAACTTTGGTATATGAAATCATTGTTTTGTAGTTATTTAAGCATGATAAATATCTCCACATAAAACAAAGAATGCATTAGTTTGCACAATTTATTTCAGTATATAAATTAACAACCATGCAGATGTATATTCATAAAGAAAGCTTACATGCAATGACTGGTTCGTGTCTACCTATCAGTATGTAAAAACACATAGCCTGTTATATTGAATAACATATATACTTGTTAGATAATGATGTGAGACCATGCTAATGGGAACCTTTAATTGCAGGGTATGGTTAACATAATGGTACCATTATATTGCTACTCATATGAAAAATGAGTTGAACATTTATGACAGTACATGTATTTCAATGTTGCTATACTGGTTAGAGATATTTTTATTTATCATGGATCTATGCCATTAAAATTGCTAAAACTGTCATTCCTTCTTTTATGTGTGCATATTTTGTAGTCTTGCTCCTCATGACTTTTATTGTCTTTTGTAAATAGTTGAACAAATTTCATTTATCCTAAGCCTGAAGTCTAGAAAGGAAGATACTCATCAAATCTATTACTTTTCTTATACCATGGTACACAAGAAGAAATCTAATAATATTTTACTTAATAAGTTTTGGTAATAGTGACAGAGAACATGTTAATTCTGGAATTCAACTTTAGGATGGACTTCAATATTTATTATATCAGAGAAGGTAACTGTGGTGATATTTCTGCATTCATTCAGAACTGACTAATGGTGGAAGCAAATTACATAATGCAACACATTGATAATGTCATCAATAATTGGCAGCAGAGTAATTGAAATTGTTTCCTTCAAAATTTTAAACATTTTAAGTCGGTTGATGGCTCGTTCCACATGAATCCTAAGATTTGCAACTCTTTTGGTTATTTTGACATCACGTGAGGCCATTTGCTCCTTACCCCATGCACCAGGGGGAACGGCAAGTCGAGCACGGTGTAGCAAAAGCTTCCTTTAATCGGGAATCCTCTGCTTGCCACAACTAGGTCATATGGATCTAGCAAATTTAGAAAGCCTGACCCGACAACAATTTGCTTATCTGATGCCCTCCCACCCCATGCTTCAGATATGTAATTTATCATACCTAATGGAGTTATTCCAACAAGAAATTTTACAACGTTATGCTTTTTGTAATCAGACCATGTCACTGCCTGTACATACAGATCTCTGGGACGTTCAATAAATATCTCCGTACAATCTATGATTGCCCTTGTACTTGCATATTCATTTTTGAATGCCTTTGGAATATTACGCATAACCACTTCCTTTGGGGCAAACTGGACCAAACCTTTCAATTTACCTGACAGGAATTTCACCCAGGTATTCATAATCTGAGAGCAAGTCTCTCAGATATGCTAAATCTATCTGCTAGATCTTCACTTGTGAGTCCTAAGCGAAGTTTCATTAAAACAAGGACAAGTTCATTCTTTGCTGATAGAATTCACTTCTTGTCTCCCTTCTGTTTACAGATGGAAGGTGTACTTCCTTTGTTAACAGACTCTGATGTCTTCTTTCCTTCCAGAACCGCAGATTTTCAACATCAGAAGAAACAAAGCCATATAGAGCATAAAAATAATTTTGTCATGAAGTGACAGTAAAATCTCATTTTTTTGTTCATTCTGTAAGTACCTGTACACCACTGAACAACGAAATTTCTGGTTATTTTTCTTAGTTTTTGTGTCAAGGAGCTGATTGTTTTATCCTTCATTCTACAGTTATCACAATTCTGTACAGCATAACTGTAATCAAACTGGTTAACATTTTCTTGATATTCGGTCTGAACACCGATATTTGAGATCGATTTCATGTTAGTCTGCACTTCTACATCTCTGTGAATATCAGATGAACTTACATGATTATGGCATATACTAATGTTCTCTGCATTCTCAATATCTACTCCAGATTGAATATTGGCTATCTTTCTTTTTCTG
Source organism: Megalonaias nervosa (assembly GCA_016617855.1). NCBI lineage: Eukaryota > Metazoa > Mollusca > Bivalvia > Unionida > Unionidae > Megalonaias > Megalonaias nervosa. The sequence goes on along the minus strand of JAECUM010019216.1, from coordinate 48,294 downwards.
CGCTGATTGCTGTTCCAAATTTGGATCAAATCTACACAACACTCTCCATACCGATTTTTATTTTATTTTGTCATGCCCCATAAGTAAATCGGGATATGGGTTATCTTGGGTGGGGCATCCGTGCTTGAAATTCTTGTTACACACCATATCCTCTGGTTTTGGAGTCCATGTCTTTTTACTTACTGCTGATGTTCTACTGATATGTGAGATCCATTTCTTCTTCCTTTCAGGCTCCGTTGGGCATAGATGCAGTTTAACTGTGCATATACATTCACAAAACATCCTTTTTCGCTTGTGAAGTTCATAATGCTCCTTATATCAATCCTTTATATGCTCTTTTTAATGCTGCATCCTATAACTGCACATCTTCGACTGCTTGGCATGTTGCTTTCTGTAAATAGAAAGAAAAATGAATGTTCACAGAAATTCATAACAAGAAGAGGAAAAGCTCACATGCTGGTGTTGACATTGCAAGACTAGTTATTATGATACGTCTATGTATATTATCTCCCTCTTATAGCAGGCGCACATATCAGCATTTCGTACATATCTAATATCATGTAGTGTTATACCATGGTTGAGTTGTAGATGGCCCATCTTATGTATCCTACAATGATCAAGCCATTGAGACTTGTTCAATATTTAGGAGTACACTGACAGTTTGTTGTCAGAGATTGTCTTTTGGATTCGCTCAAGGTACAACACCTCTGTCATCACCTTGTGATATTGTTTAACATGAAAACCATGGGTCAAAAATATTTTAAAAGGCACAAAAATCTTAATAATTAGAAAATTTACCTGTGATTCGGTATTTTCTATCTTCTACGCCACGATGGACGGGCACAAGTTGACATAATATATTACAAACTCGAAAACAGAGTACTCTCGTTTCACTGTAGAAAAATTTCAATTGTAGCCTGTTTACTGACAGAAGTTTAAGCTTGCCTCATCAGAGAAAGTTATCAGCAAATAATGTCTTAAATAATACTTAATGAGAGAATAAAACGTTCTTACCTGACTGAAGTGCTGCTTATCGCCGTGCTAAATCTCTGTAGGTGATATGGGTCCTTTTGACCTTTAACCCGGAAACAGCTGTGAAATTTCTGAACAATCGAAGCAATTTTCCGTGAACTCGTTTACTGTGCATAGATTAGTAAATGGGAAGTTTATAACCAAGAAAGATGCGGGCCACCTAAGCCCAATTGATATTAGACCTAGGCAAATTTACACCTTGACAAAATTCTTAAAGCTCCTTAATCCTGTTCAGTCCCTTATAAATTTCCAATTTGAAGACTCGTCATTTCAGTTGTAGGGAGGGAATCTTATAACATTGCGGAAGACAGATTCATTTTGGGCACCTTTGGATACTAAGCAACCGGCGTATCTTAGAGATACAACCGATTGTTTAAATACAATTAGACAAGTCCAAATTTCGAAAACTAGCTTTCTAGTCACTCTAAACATGGAAAGTATGTCCAAAATATTGATACAATGGACGGGTTGCAGGCGTTGCGGAACTGTTTCATAGATAACCCCGACCCAAAAAGACCTGATCTTTAAGTTTATAGTTGTTAACACTGTGTTTGGAAAAAAAAATTTAATTTGAAATTCACAGGAATTGCTTCCAACAAAATGGGGTACTACAATGGGCAAGAAGTTTACACCTAGTTACACAAATATTTTTTAGGGTAGAATGGGAAAGAGGAGGTTTTAAGAAGTGTCACTTACTTCCATTACTATATTTTCGATTTTTGGATGATGTAATTTTAATTTGGACCTAACTACTAAACCAGTTTCAGATAATTTTTTGATATCTTGAATAATATTCATTCGTCAAAAAAACTGAAGGCGACACTTAAAGTTCGAATTACTTATTAGATACGAAAGTCTTTAAGGATCACGAGTTCGAATTAACAGTAATTTTGGATATAAAGGTTTACTTCAAGACTACCGACATGCACCAACTCTGGCATTTCTGAGTAGTAAAGGAAGATAAGGATGCTGTATCAAAAGGGGATCCTATCTCAGAAACCCACCCCCACCCCCCTCCCAAATTTGGAGAGGTGGAAAAGATGTTCCCGGATCTCTAGATTTTTTCATATTATACAATAAAGAGACCCACTTCCCCAAGCCCAAAGTTTCTATCTCAGACTTCTTTATCTCTAGCTTAATTTATTGTACAACAAAAATATACTATATAAACTATATATACCAAAAAAAAAATAAAAAATAAACAGTATCGTCATAAGCGGTTACCATTCCATTGGGGTCCCTTCATTGCCTTTGATACCTTTGAAGGGTCCTTACATTGATGTCTTTCTTATGATGGTTATGGGGAGATGATCCAATGACATTTATTGACAACATGGTTGATGCTTTATTTGACAATCATATTTCTAACGTTTAGAAACAACTTATTTTCATCTACTACTGATTTTTTTTTTAGAATTAGATATATAAATTATTGTAGGTATAATGGAAGTAAATAGATTTGATGAGGTAATTGACATGCTATCAGGTCTTATTAAACCTGATGAAATTACAAACGATGAAATCGATGATTTTATGAAGTATCTTGACAATATTTTCTACGTTGTCACAATAGAACCAATTTGCTATGAAAAACCATATTACATTAACAATTTCCTGCGTATATTTTATTTGCCGAGTGAAATTGTTTAAAGATATTTAGCTTTATTTTACTACAGAGAAACTGGAATTAATCGACCGGCGGATATGCAACTTATGAGAGATATTGTGGATATTATTAGAAACAATCCGGAATTTCAAGTTACCTTAGGTGAAATTAAATCTATGATTTTATCGAAGAGTTTGGATATCGAATACTAATATATTTTATGATAATCTTTTTCATACCTGCTGACTCTCATTGGTAGAATATCCGTTGACATACTGTCAACAGTACGAAACTCTCGTATTAAATCATCCATATCATATTTTACACCTCGCAAATAAGATCGTATTTGATCAAGTTATTTTCTTATAAGTGATACTTGCTGTTTTACAAGAATTTTTTTTGTTTCAAGTTTAGGCACAATGTTCTTACAAGCTGTTGAAAGAGAGACACCGATACCAGATATTATTAACAGAAACGGATTTAATGGTGCCTCACTTGAAAGTATGCCAGAGCTGGTTATTAGCAGTGGCAAATATGATATTACTCGAAGAACTCTACTGTAATATTTATAACATTGTTTTACACACCAAAGGTTTTTATGATAAAATTTGTAATATTGCATTAGTGCGTCAACATCTTGTTTTGGAATATCTTCTGATATGTGATTAAAATCAACAATCTGTTGTTTTTGTTTTTCATTATACAATTGTTTGCACAAAAAGAAAAGTTCTGATGCCAAAAATTGAATCAAGAGACTCACGAAATTTTTTATTATTAGTATCAGCTATAAAAGTTCTGTACTTGTCATAAACATCTGACGAAGTATCATCATATCGTTTATCTGTAAGTACATGATTTTTTTTCACCAAGTATATGAATCAAACGTGTCTCCTACTTCACGTTCGTACAAATCTGTTTCATTCACCAAATTACTGTAATCTTTTTCTGTCTCATCAATATATCCTAATACCAAGCTTATCTGATCTAACGTGATATTTTTAGAACGAGATGTTGTCTGATAATTGCATATACGACCACAAAAGTTGCTAGAATTAATTTTTGGAGTGATTTTAGTCCAAGAATGTTAAGACGAGTAAAAGCATTTACTTTAAGCCATAATTTTTCGTATGGTTTTGTGAATATTTTCTAGACTTTATTGTAATTATTTCGTAATGACAATTGTCTAGAGAGTTGGATTGATGGAAATGGAATATCATCTGCTTCACCTATGTCGCTATAAGAATCAGACTTTCCTACCAAACTTATTTGTGTTCCTTCATCAAAAATCTTTTCTCTTTCAATATCACTAAGATCATTAATTTCATCGTCAAAATTTTTGATTATCTTTAGAGATCTGTCAACAATAATCGGATCAAATTCTGGGTCTTTTTTACGTATCATTGGCAAAATTGCGTTTGCGTACACTTTAATAATTAACTCATTGTCTTGTGTCATGTTAACGATATTAACTACGGTTTCTTTGTCGTGGTAGTACATACCAAGATACTTAAAAATTTCTCGTTTTGAAAAACTATCATATAACTTTCTGTTTCTTTTTATTCTCATTATCCTAGATTCCGCTAGTTTGTTGAGACGATCATGGCTATCGCTTACTCGTTTTTAATCTTGTTTTATTCGTGCTTTTAATAATAAATCTGATCGCATTATTAAAAATATAACAATTTAATCAAACTCAAGCAATATTTTTTAAACAAGATTCAACTTGCTTATATTCTTCCAGACAATTATCAGGATGACAGTATCTACTTATAATATCAAAGTTTTCTATTGTTTTTTTCAGTTGTGGTCCTCGCATATGCATAACACGAACAAACTTTGTTTGTTCTTCTGACAATGGAGAATTTATCATTGGAATTGTAAATTTTTTTATAGTATTTATCATACGTGCCGATAGTGATTTATCCCCAACATCTATTTTAGGGTTAAAAATATTATCATAAATTTCTCTTGCAACCGTTATAATTGGTGGTTATGACATTATGTTATAGCATTATATTAAATTTGATCATCGAGTGTATATATTTGAAATGCTGTCAGTCCTGTAAATGGTTGTTCAGCAGCAACAGCATAAAGTAGAAAATACAAGTAACTATTAACTGTTTTTCTGTCGGAATTATAATTATTGTTGCTGAGTTATACGTATTTGCTGTATTATATAATGTTGTCCAGTTGATATCATCGTTTGATACATCAAACTGCCAATTATAAATTCGACCAACACTAGAATTTAATCGAACTCGCAAATGAAATTGCCAAATAGCAATTGCAGTGGGACATTTAATTTTAATCCAAAAGTTTTCAACTTCTCCGTTGGTCGTCGACTCGTGTCTATCAGAGAAAGCGTAATAAGGATAATTTTCAGGATAACATGATGATGCGCTTACCTCAAACCCAACTCGATTATTAGTTGCCTTAAAAAGTGTTGGAATATATCCAATATTGGTTTTGGCTCGTCTTACACCACCGGACAGACTGTCAACATACGCTTCATTTGTTAAATGATTAGGATTAACTGGGACATATGTTGTTGTTATTTTATTATTTCTCATGTTTATGCTGCCTGAAATTGGTCCACCGGATCTCTTAAAATATGGGGTAAGTTCGTCTTTTAACTGAGCATAACTAATAGCATCAGTTTCATTATCTGGTGGCGAGATTGTCGGTAATCCAGTTATTTTTGAGTTATTGCTCATCATCAGGTTACCCGTCACTGTGTCACCGGCTTTGTTAAGTTTATTATCGTCAACAGATTTTAGTTGCGCATAACTTACAGCTGGCGTATTATCCACATTTACTGGAGAATATGCAGTTTCTAACCCAATATTTTTTTTACTCGACATGTTAATATAACCTGTAACTGTTTCACCGGTTTTATCAAGCTTGTTACCGTCCACATACTTCAACTGTAAATAACTTACCGCTTGAGTTTGATTTAAGTTTGCTGGTGGATACCCAGTATCCAAATTTATTATTTTTTTTCCTGACATATCTAAGTTATCGCTTAAAGTTCCTCCTGTTAATGATGGTTTATTATTGTCGGCGAATTTAAGTTGTGCATAACTAACAGTTTGTGTATTAGCAACATTTATTGGAGGATACTTTGTTTCTAAACCTAGTACTCGTTGATTTGACATAGAGAAGTTTCCTGTCATTGTATCGCCGGTTTTGTCTAGGTAGCTTGATAAATTAATATTGCCGTTTGTTATTGTACTTATAGCTGATGAATTTCCTAATGATGTTCCAAATTTTGTATAATAGCTCATTATTTATTTAGTGTCTGACAATTTTTATAATATGTCGATATTAAATTTTGATACAGAGCGGTTGGTGAAGCATAAACATAACAATGAACTTCCAGATTGTCATAATAATATTGTTGGAAGAACTGGATCGAGAAAAACAAATTTGCTTATGAATTTACTGCTGGGCGATAATTTTAACTACGATCGAGTTTATATTTATACAATTAATCCACAACAAGATAAGTACGAGCTATTCAGCGAATATAATAACAAAATTCGTGATGTTCTTGAGGCTGGTGAAGATTTTTTTTTTATTATCAAACAACCAGAAGAACTTGTTCCAGTTAATCAACTTAACTCAGATGAACATAAGATAGTTGTTTTTGATGATATTCCGCTAGACAATGTATAGATGAATAAAATAAGATCATATTCTTCACGGTCACGTAATAAAAATGTAGTGCTATTTATCTCGCTCAAGGTTTTTATAATGTTGACAGATTTATTCGGCGAAGTACTGGTTGTTTTATATTATTTCCAGGATTAGACAATGCTGATGTTAGAAATATTGCAAATGAGCAATGTGGCGACGTAGCAAAAATTAAATTTACTGAATTATATCATCAGGCAAATAAGATAATTATAACTTTTCTTATTCAATAAACTAGCACATAATGGAGCTAAGATTATTCGCTGTTGTATGGACAGATACCTGCAGTAAGTTTTATCAAACATCTTTGATATAAAATGGATAAATGAGCAAAGTACAGAAACCATATAGAAGATTTAAAAAACTTGCACAGTCTCAGGCAGAATTTAAGCAAAAGTACAGCAAGCCCGACGTGGACAGATAGTTGCCGCAGAAGCAACAGCTACAGCTCTTAAACCAGTTACTGAGGCTCTACTTGGAAAATAACCTGAGACTAAACCATTATCAGAAGAAGAACTTAAAAATTGCAAGCAAAAGGTTTACTCGGACTAGTTAAAGAACAACAAGAAACAGCTGCTGAGAAAATTATTGCTAGACCTGATGAAGAAAGAAATAGATTGGCTGAGGCACTTGTAGCAAATATTGCTAATCCTGCTGCTAGACGAGCTGAACTAAATCGGCTGATCAATAGTCCACTTGAATTTGAACGAAGATTATCAGAAATACCCACACATGAAATTATGGCCGCTTTAGTAAGATCATCATTAAAATTAAAGGATATTAAAAAAGAGCAAAAAGAAATTAGCGATTTAACATTTAAGTCTTAAATGTTGAAGAAAAAAAGACGAATTAAAGAAAAAAAGAAAATGATGAAATATCAGATGATGAATATCTTGAATTTTTAAAAGAAAATGATATAAATGATATTCATAATTTAAAAATTTGAGTACAAGATAGGTATGATAAATTTATTGGTGATGGTAATGAGTCTAATACTGAATTAAATAAAGCTACGAAAGACGAACATATGATTCAACTACTTGCCAAAATTAGGCAGAGTATTATTGCTAAAGTCTTCTACAGAGTAGCTGATGCTAACAGAGCAACAGATTTTAGTAAGGGGTGGGACTTTATAAGAAATTTAAAATAAAAGATAAACATCGCATATAAAACACAAAGAAGCAGCAGAAAAAATGCAATCTGAAGGTCTAGGCGAAACTGAAATAATACAAGCTATGGGTCTAGAGGAAACTAAAAAATATCGGAATAAATAGAAAAAAGAAGCAAAAGAAAAATTAATATTATCAGAATATTATGGTTTTATAGAAGAAAATGATATTTCAGATGTTGATAATATTAATAATTGGGAAGAAGATAAATATAACGATTTTATAAAACAAATTAGATGATATCAGAAAATATACATCAGCTTACATTGAAATTGATAAAGCTGAAATAGAAGATAGTCAAAAACTTTCTGAAAAGCTAAGAAATGGTATTATTGCTGGTGTTTTTAAGAATCCTGCAGTAAAATGTAAATCTAAAAAACCTAGTAGTAGAGGATTGGATCTTAAAAATTTGTTTGAGTTTTATGAGGAACGTCGATTAAAGGAAATTGAAAAATATGCAAGTAAAAAAAACTTGAACAGGAGTCGCAGACTCTAGAGTTAAAATATTTACATTAGTTACCGAAGTGATAGGTTAATTAATGCTATTAATATCGTCAAAAGAGGATGGAAATGTTGGTGCTGAAATTGATAATGAGATAATTGATATACTTGATTATTTGAGATAGGAAAATTTATTAACATCTGACGAGTACGAAAATTTACACCGCGACTTAATTATAAAAAAAATGTAATAATTAAAGATGTCAACAACGTTATTACTCGACTCTAGCACAGCTGCTAAAGATAGCGAACATTTTTCAGTAAATTATATTCCACCAATACAACTTGATACTGAAAAACAGTATATGAGATTGGACTAATTTCCTGTACGGCATGGCATTCTACGGCTAACGTAAAAACTGATGTTTATGATGAATTTACATTTTATTTGCAAGCGCCTCTAGCCCTATGGGCAAGATTTAAAATTCCACAAGGAGCTTATAATGTCACTGATCTAAATAAAACAATAAAAGAACTTATAATAAAAGTAATCGGTGTCGCTGACAATTTTGAGCTGACATCAAATTATAATACGTTACGAGCTAGGATAGCATTAAAAAATAATATGTTAATCAATTTTTCATCAGCAAAATGTAATGCGTCGTTGATAGGATTTTCTCATAATCATTACGGTTCAATTACAGAACAAACTATTACATATGACGGTGAACTGCCAGTAAATATAACTGACGTAAACACATTATTAATAAATTGCTCTATTGCGCCTGGATCTTACTCAGCCAGTGGCAGCAAAGGACAAACAATGTATAGTTTTCACCGGACGTCCCACCATGATCGCTCATGCAAATTAGTTCACGTTATTTATTATCCGTTAAACGTTGAAAATCAAACAATAGAAATAAGTATGCAATTGACAGATCAATCTCGATGACAGCTGGATTTGAATAACGAGGTTGTTACTTATTACCTGCACCTACGCGAGATCACTTCGTGATTGGCAATAAAATTGTACAACAGAGAAAAACATTTTACAGAAGAAAAATAGTTGGAGGATTTTTTGGAAATATATTTACTAAAATTATTGAAAATGCTCCAGGAATTGCAAACAAAGTTGCGCCACTTGCACTTGACGCGTCAAAAGCTTTTGCAACTGGGGCTGCATGTGCCACTGGAACTGCTGTTGAATGCAGCCGCGCTAGGTATAGCCGAACCAACTGTAGCCACTGATGCAAATGCTACAAGAGTTTCACTTACTGCTGCTTGTAATAATCTTGATACATCACCACCAGCTGCAGCTGCAGACGGCGTTGAAATGTTAGATCATATTAATAACGCAATCGGTCTCAAAAATGTACGTTACAATGTGGGTCATGCTAATAGAAAGGCACTTACAGCAGAATCACGTCAAATTACAATGATGATGCCATTAAGTACAATGCTTGGCTTTTGTCGCGATTACAATAAAACATTTCGTGGAGTTAAACACACCCTTATGTTAGATCGAGCAGAACAAAATGATTGTTTGTTAAGAACTGGCGGAGCTGATGTACAGTTTATCATAAATAAACTTGCGCTGTGGATGCCACGAATAACGCCATCGATAACAAAACCAGCAGAATTAAATGATATGCTGCAAAAACACACAAACAGAATTTATTTTCAGCAACATAAAATATATCAAACAGCAGTTCCAAATACCACCGACTACACATGGCGAGTCACAACAACGTCAAGTGAGCAACTGCCTAGGCAATTATTTGTTGTATTTCAGCAGCAAGAGCGACGTGGTAATCAGCAACAAAATAATGCAATATGTGATAATGCCGATGTCAGACGAATATACGCCAGACTCAACTCCAAACAATATCCACAACGGGCAATAGAATGCAATTTTTCAGATGCTGATAATAAAAATATTACTAGATATTACATGTACCTTATGGATGCAATGCAAATATATCAAGATGCTGGAGACGGATCTCAGATATCAGCAGAGGAATTTCGTACACTTTATTCAATATTTTATTTTGATGTTATTAAGCATAGCGAGCGAGCTATCGACTCAACAGCTGATATTGAAATTACTTGGACACTTGGAGTATTTCTCGCTGCGGCGTTGTATGTGTATGCGCTAGCGATCAACGACAGATTTGCTACAATTGACTCTGTCGGAGGTAAAATGTCAGTCCAGGTTAGAAAAAAACTTTGAGTTGAATTTGTATTCTGTATATAATGACAAAATATATTGTAACAGAAATATATCTGACTGATGGTCAAGTTAAAAAATTAGCAGCTGCTGTTGCAAAGCGGAGGCAGGTATCATTCAAATAAAATATGGAGACAAAGGTACTTTAACAAAATTAATGTTAACAAAAAACAAACAAACAAACAAAAACCAAGTAAATAAATACGATCGCAAAAAAACTTTTGTTTTAAATTTAAATGCTGCACAAATAAGAGCAATGTCAAAACAAGGTGGTTTTTTCGGTCCGGCACTATCTGTAATGGCCAGAACGTTAATAGCTAAAATTTTGCCAGTACTTGGTACATTAAGATTAGCAGCAGCGTCTGGTGCAGTATCTGGCGCAACGAAAAAGGCTGTATCTGGCGATGGAATAAAGAAAATATTTACTTAAAGATAAATATAATGCCACGACGAAAAACGGCACAAAGAAAAACAACAATGAAAAACAAAATACACGATCGAGGAGAAAAACTAAGGTGGATTTATAGGACCATTGCTGGTGGGAGTAGCGGCAAGTCTATTGCCAAATCTGTTGGGAATAGGACGAGGACTCACATTACCAGGAACTTGGCTGCGTTAAGTAACTTTGGTATACTTGATAAACTAAAAAAAGTAAAAAATTTCCGTGGAGTTTATTCTAAAGATGAACTCAACACCGAAGGTGTCGCAGCTGGTGGTTCGTGTGTGATAAATATACAAAATTTCAATGACGCATCTGGAACACATTGGGTAGCTGTTTGTAATAACAATTATTTTGATTCATTTGGACTTCCACCAGGTGATGCAGTAAAAAAATATATAAACAAAAAATATAAAATAATAAATTATTTGTCTATCAAATTCAGCCTGTTGGAACATCTGCTTGCGGATACTATTGTATAATGTTTATAAAACAAATGTCTCAATCCACTGGATTGGAGGATTTTAAAATTTATTTTACAGTTTGACAAACAATCTTCTCAAGATAACGATGAAATTGCAAATGTAAAATGTCAACATATTGTCTCAAGTGTAAAACTAAAACAGAAAATAAAGATGAAACAACAGAAGAAAAAAAAAATAATTGAATAATGCTGAAAAGTATTTGCGCAATCTGTGGAAAAAGAAAAAGTATGTTTTTAAAAAAATCTCCAACGGTATGGGGTGGATGCCCTGACAAGGTTATTTTAGTAGATGATTAATAAATAATGATATGCGAGTGCGATTGTGATAGAGATCTCTGTCTGGAGCAAAATAAAGTTGTTACATATGGTCAGAAATGCAACAACAGAGAAATAATTGGAACAGGTATAGATATGCATTAAATTGATTGGCAAATTACCAAAACCAAAAGGCGTTTGGACATTGCCAGGTCAAAAATATACTGGACCTTATAATCCTCTTGATAAACAACTTGACGAGAACGATAATCCTCTGCCAGGACAAGAGCCTTACAATCAAGTTGATGCAATAGCAATGCGCCACGACATTTGTTATCGTGATAACGAACAAGATAAGCACGGCTGTGATAAAGTAATGTTAGACGAACTTCGTGAAATGAGACCTGTGAATATGCGATAACGTGTTGATAGAAAGTTGGCGCAGGGTGTTTTTGGATCAAAATATAAATTAGGACTCGGTAAAAAAGAATTGTATGATGATCTTGCCTCAGAGCTACACAAACCGAAAAGAAACGTTGGTCGCAAATACCGTTGATGATATCTGGGCGATAGATTTAGTTGATGTGTCAAATCAAGCTGAATTAACAATAATAAAAGATATCTTTTTAATGTTGTAGATGTTTTTAGCAAATATGCTTTTAGTGTACCGGTTTCAGATAAGACAGGAACATCGATACCTGATGCGTTAAAACAAATAATAACAAGTACAGAAAGAAAACCAAACAGAATCTGGACTGATCATGGAGCAGAATGTTTTGATAAAATATTTGAGAAGTTTTTGGAGCAAAAAAAACATCAAAAAATATGTCACTGGAAATGAAGGTAAGAGCGTTGTCGTTGAGCTATTTAATCGCACGCTAAACGAAAAAATACACAAATATTTGACAGTAAAAATACGAATAAATATATTGACAATCTACAGAAAATTGTTGACGAATATAATAACACGAAACATAAATCAATAAAAATGTCACCAAGCGACGCAATTAAAAATCCAATATTAGCAAAAGAAAATATGTACCGCAGGCATAATTTAAAGTTGGTGATAAAGTCAGAATTTCTCTGACGAAAAAAGCATTTGAAAAAGGATTTACTCCAAACTGGAGCGAAGAAGTATTTGTTGTTGATAAAGTACTTTTAACAATACCAGTGACTTATGCGATAAAAGATTTATTAGGTGAACCTATAACTGGTAGTTTTTACGAACAAGAGCTTCAGAAAATATTTGTTATTGAAAAAGTTATTAGGAAAAGAGGCAATAAAAGTTTAGTTAAATGGAGAGGATATAGCGATAAATTTAATAGCTGGGTACCAACTAATTCGATTTCGTCGACGTAGATGAAATAATGTTATTATAAATTTGTTCGTACTTCATCAGTACAGATTTACATTTGACAGTTCTGCACAAGGAAATTAGATGTAATTTTCTTACATTATCGACTGGCATCAAATTAAATATTTTAACAAAATAAAATCGTATTTTATATTTCTTTGCTGGCCAGTTATTTTTACGTTAAGAAAAGGTTTTATAAGTTGCCAAAATATTTGTTGTTCGGAAACAGTAAAATTAAATTTTATGATTCTTTTAGCTATATGATACTTAACATTATATCGTCCAGTTGTCGGTCTACTGTAATTTTATCATCAACAACGTCAACAACTTCATCTTCATCGTCATTGTTAAATAAAATATCATTGTTGTACAAAATATCATCTTCACTATAACCAACAGATTTATCTGTGATTACGTTATATTTTGGTATAAAATTGTCGTCGATAATTTTATTGTTAATGATTGTATCACTAGAGAAGAAATCTCTTGTATATATATCAGCAAGTCGTTTCATTAAGTTCATATTATAATATAGTTTTATCTAATTTATAATAATAATGGCCAGCGAAACAAAATCCCCTAACGTAAAATATCATCAGAAAGTTGATATACTAAATTACAAAGAACTAGCCGAAGCAGTTCGAAAATGTTTTTCAGGTTATAGTGCTTATATTGTTAATATTATTGGAACGCAAGGAGAATCTGATAAAATTCTCCTAACAGCAGCAGAAAAAAAAAACTTAATGATAGCTCACTGATAACACTAAAGGTTGATCGAGATGAGATTGTAATGTTTGCACATAATTGTCTTACTAAGACAGAATTACAAAACATCATTAATCGTCATATTTGAAAATAAATCTATCAAAATGTTAACATTGAAGTTGCTGTTTTAGTTTTGCCTTCAGCTACATCTTTTACTGTACAGGGATTAATCTTAAAATATCGAGCAGCTTGATTCATTGAAGAAAACTTTATTTCCTTCCCAGTCCTGAGATTTATCGAAACAACTGGTTTAACCATACTAAAATCACTGTTTCCAGTATTTCCTCTTCTACTATTTTCTTTTGATGTAAATAAATCTAAATTTTCAATGCGATTGTCGGTCTTAATTTTATTAATATGATCGGTAACCAGATTATTTGAAATTGCGCCGTTAAAGGTTTCATAAATACAATGATGTGACAGATAATTAACAAAATCTCCTTTAGTCCCACGAACAACTATATGTAAATAACCACATTAATCTAAACTTCAAACAACTTTTTTTGTTTTTCAAGGTCGAATACTTCCTCGATCGTTAGCCTCGTACAAATCAAATACTTGATGTGGTTGAAATTCGTTTTGTAATGATAAATTGTCAATGTTATCATCAGTATTTGATCCATTTACTCAATAGACTCTTTGTCCAGCTGGAATTTCTCCACAAAATAAACTATAAATAAAATCTTTTCTAAATATTTCGACTCGCTCTGTATCATCTCCTCTGACACTAATCTTATAACTAGCTGGTGTAACTTTACCGAAAGGTTGTCCGTACTTGACATGTATCATTGAACCTAACATATTTCTAGCATATAAGTTGTACTTTGGATGTATGTGATATTCCTCTTGTTCCTCTGCTGTCAATCTAATGTAACTCAAATTTTCTGGCATTATACTGTAGGCATTTTTATATCTCTAAGTGAAAAATACAAAAAAAGTTAATTAAATAAGAAAATACTATATTTAATATAATGTTAAAATTGCGAGATATTGCTAAAAAATAACCTGATAAAAGCAGAAAAATTGCTACAGCATTTTCTGGCTATGATAACAGTTACAAATTTGATAATCAAAATGTTTTAGCAAATTTTAACCCCACAAATTTATTTCATCTTTTACAACCTGTTATAGCTCAAGAACTTGCAGCTCACAAAAGTATCAAATTAATAATACAATATCATACGATTTTATCAAAATTACATGCAATCGAAAAAGATATAATTGACACAATTTTTAAAAATACAAATTTCTACAGCGATATTTCAGAATTATATCTAACAGCTAAATCACGAAAACTCTTAACTGGAACAAATATTGCCACAGTCGCCGATGAAATACACCAAGAAATAAATAAAAAATTGCAGGAATTTACTTCATCAGGATCAGGCTGGAAATTTGAAATGATAAAAGAAGTTTTATTTCACACAATGAAATATAACGTACTTCGTTGTAGTTCTTACGTTGATCTCCCTCAAAAAATTAAAAACTAAAAATGTTGTATAAATGTCAAAAACAATGATGACCAATGTTTTCGTTGGGCAATTGTATCTGCTTGACATCCTCAAAGTTGTAACTGTGATAGACTTGAAAAATATTTGCCATACAAAGATGAGCTAAATTTTATCGGGATAACTTTTCCTGTAGCAGAGAATCAAATACCAAAGTTTGAAAAACAAAACGATATTTCAGTAAAGGTTTTCGGACTAGATGAGGGAGAAAATGTTTACCCAAGATATATTTCAGCGACTGCTACACAAAAGACAATAAATTTATTATTTTATAGAGGACATTATTGCTGGATAAAAAAACTGCCTAGTTGGCAGACAATATAATAAAAATAAAAATAAAAATAAAAAATATTTCTGTTACAGATGTTTACAAGGTTTTTCTAAAGATGAACGATTGCAAGAACATCTCAATACTGTATCAACGTTCAAAGAATAACCATGCCAGGAGAAAAAAGAAAAGTGTTAAAATTTAAAAATTATGATCATAAGCTAAGTATTCGTTTATTATTTATGCTGATTTTGAGTGTCTACTTGTTCTTGTGGTCGGCGTAGAAAATAACACAAATAAATCAAGTACAAGAAAAATACAGCAACATATCCCTTGTGGAGCAGCTTATAAAGTAGTTTGTTGTGCTAACGATAATTTTTCAGGTCCAGTAAAGTTATAGAGATCTAACAATGGTAAGTCTGAAAGTCCGGCCGTATGGTTACTAAAAGATTTAATTAACGAAGTTAATAAGATTTCTAACAGATTATTTAAAACAGCTCCAATGAAAATAACATCCAAACAACAACTTGATTTTGATAATGCAGTTAATTGTCATATCTGCGAAACGTTGTTGCCTGAACAAAGTTCAGGAGATAAGGTGCGCGATCACTGTCATCTGACCGGTCAGTATCGAGGAGCAGCTCATAACAGTTGCAATTTTAACTTTCATGCTCCAGATTTTATTCCTGTAGTTTTACATAATTACTGTGGCTATGACAGTCATATCATTGTAGAAGCTTTTGGCAACGGGGAAATTAAATGTAAACTAAATTTAAATAATACAATAAAATGTATTCCAAACAATTTTGAAAAGTATATGTCAGTCACGTTCGGCACATTACGTTTCATTGACAGTCTGCAATTTATTGCAGCATCACTGGACGAGCTTGTAAACAGAGCTGCAAGTGCCGGCAGCAATTTCAGTAACCTAAAAGTTGCTTTGGTGAAAACTACGTCGATCTAACAAAAAAGGTATCTTTCCATATGAACATCTCGATGATTGGAGCAGATTTGATGAAACTTCTCTGCCAGACAAAGATAAATTTTACTCACAGCTCAAAAATGAAAATATCACAGATGACGAGTACAAATATGCGCAAGATATTTGGAATATATTTAGCTGCAAAACATTTGGTGATTATCATCATTTATATTTGAAAACAGATGTATCACTACTAGCAAATGTTTTTGAAAGTGTTCGTCAAGTTAATCATAAAAATTATGGGTTAGTTCCTTGTTGGTATTATTCCGCTCCGGGACTGTTGTGGAACGCTCTACTAAAAACAAGTAAGATAGAATTGGATCTCTTGACAGATGTTGATATGTTTAATTTTATTGAAAAAGGTATCAGATGTGGAATTAGCGTTATGACAAAAAAGTATGCGATAGCTAATAATAAATATCTGAAACATTAGGATAACAATTTACCATCAAATTATATTATTCATCTAGATTGTGTGAATTTGCATGGTTATGCAATGTCAGAGTCGATGCCGTGCAGTGGATTTCATTGGATAACTCCAGATCAATTTCTTAGAGAAACTGAAAAAGATTTACCAAAAGATATTTCATACTTTGTTGAACTTGATCTAGATTATCCTAGTTCGTTACAAGATCTACATAACGACTACCCATTTTGTGCAGAGTCTATGATGATAAATTACAGTTTACTATCACCTGAACAACGATCAGTGAAAACAGCAAAAAATTCTATTGTTAATACGTTAGTTCCTAATTTGTTAAATAAAAGAAATTATGTGATACATTATAAAAATTTAAAACAAGCAGTAGATGCTGGACTAATTCTGAGAAAAGTTCATCGCGTACTAAAATGTAATCAAATGCGGTGGATGTCAGATTATATTGACTTAAATACGAAACGTCGTGCTGTGGCTAAAACTGAATTTGAGAAAAACTTTTTCAAGTTAATGAACAATTCTGTGTTCGGTAAGACGATGAAAAATATAAGACCTCGAGTCTCGATTGAAATAGTAAACGATATAAATCGTAGAAATAAATTAGTTAATGATGATGGTTTTGTTAGTATGAAAATATTTAATGAAAATCTTGTTGCCATACAACAACGAAAGACAAATTTAAAGTTAAATAAACCAATTTATGCTGGTGCAACTGTACTTGATGCATCAAAGTGGCTAATGTACGATTTTCACTACAATTTTGCCAAAAAACAGTGGCCAGTTTCGGAGTTGCTATTTACAGATACGGACTCGCTAGTTTATAATATAAAATGTGATGATGTCTATCAGGACAGTTATAAATACCTTAACGTATTTGATTTATCAAATTATCCAGAAAGTAGTGGATTTCATGATAATGCAAATAAAAAGTTATTCTCAAAATGAAAGATGAATTTATGTTTGTGCCAGTTAGAGAATTTGTCGGACTAAGAAGTAAAATGTATGCGGTAATTTTAGATGATAATAAACTGACCAAAAAAGCAAAAGGTATTCCTCGTGGGTACGTAAAAATATGTATGAAATTTGATGACTTCAAAGCAGCATTAAATAGCTGCACTAATTTTATAAAAACAAATGTTATCAGATCAAAACATCACAAACTTGAAACAGATATGATTATAAAACGTGGACTAAACAATTTTGACGATAAGAGATTTTGCAACGACTGAATTTATACGTTAGTACTTGGTCATTACACCAGTACCAGCAGTGACATATTTAATATTATCTTTAATTAATTTTGTCTAAACTTTAGAAATAATGTTCGAAAATTTAACATTAGTCGAAGGCGTTAATAGCAAAGTCAAAAAATTATGGTTAATAACCAGATATTATCATTTGAATTTAATGATGAAATTTCAGATATTTGTTTTAGTAAATTTGATAGAATTAAACTCTCGCTTATCAGATCAGATGACAGTAAATATTTTAATTATCTTGAGAATTTGCGAGACGAGCTTATACTGAAATACAATAATTTTCATAATCCAATCAGTCAGGAGAAATATACAAAAATTAATATAGACTGAGACCGGTCGAAAGTTTTTGTAAAAGATCGTAAGTATCTGCTCAGTAAGATAGCAATGAAAGAATTATTTGAATGTCATCGAAAAGTAAGCGGAAGCATTAAAATTATGACAATGAATTATTTCTGATAGCTAATGTTGAATCCTTATTTATTGGTCAAGAAATATAACTATATGTCTTATTTGTGTTTTAAAAAAGGGAGATAATGCTGTCTTTAAATCGTCTGTGGTTATCGAACATAGCGTGTATATGACTATAAATCCTAGCTGATGTATAATGCATTGATCGATTTCTAGACTGCCGAGCCGCTGTATCAATTATCTTTCTATAAAACAGATGCATGTATAAGGCATGGTGATGTAATGTATTTATCAATTTCCAGACTGTCTGTATTTATGTCTGTCTATAATAATGAGCCTTATATCAAGTGGATACATGACTAGAAGTCTGTACATAAGGCGTTGTATATCAAACAGGTGTGTACATGACCATGATATATAAGGTACAGCTTTATATGTGTACATAACTATAAATCAGACAGGTGCAATATATTTATCGATTTCTAGACTGCCTGCTAGTAAGCCGCTGTATCAATTATCTTTCTATAAAACAGGTGTGTGTTTAAGGCTTGGTGATGTAAAGTATTTATCAATTTCCAGACTGTCTGTATGTCTGTATGTCTGTCTGTAATAAGGTGCCTTATATCAAGTGTGTACATGACTAGAAGTCTGTCCATAAGGCGTTGTATATCAAACAGGCGTGTACATGACTATGATGTATAAGGTGCAGCTTTATATATGTACATGACTATAAATCAGACAGGTGTGTCTATGACTAGAAGTCTGTCCATAAGGCGCTGTCGTTTTATATTTAACAAAGCAGATGTATAAATCATAGATTTCTATACTCATTTTATAATAATATTGTTTTTTAAAAATCAAAAAATGTAATGCTAATCTCATAGGAATTTTCTACTTGGTAACTATATGATAATTTCTCGAATGTATACATATAACCGAATGTCATGGCTCAGTGCTAGAGTGTTGAATTCTCGTACTGGGGTCTGTGGTTCTTTTCATAACAGACATAATCGGCGGGGGCGATATTATGCCATTTTCTTACAACCTCTCATCACGTTGAACAGCGTGGTGAGTGCATTTTGCACTTACTCCGGGTTTGATTTGGTGGGGTTTTTTAATATGAAATCGCAATGCCTAGACAGTCCTCTGAATCTCTAAAATTTCGTTTCATTTAATGATTCGCTGGGGTATGTGTCTATGCAAGGAGCCCCTGAAATAAAAAGTGTGTGAGCTCTCTACCTCATTTGAAGGGTACCCCCACAGGAAAGAAAGAAAGGCCTCGTATGGGTGCCCCGTAACCGTCATAAGAAAGACATCAATGTAAGGACCCCATGAAAGGCACAAAGGCAATAAAGGTACCCCGATGGAATGGTAACCGCTTATGACGATACTGTTTAGTTTTGATTTTTTTTTGTATATATAGTTTATATATTTATATATAGTATATTTTTATTCTACAATAAATTAAGCTAGAGATAAAGCAGTCTGAGAGAGAAACTCTGGGCTTGGGGAAGCGGGTCTCTTTATTGTTTAATATGAAAAAAATCTAGAGGTCCGGAAACATCTTTCCACCTCTCCAAATTTGGGAGGGGGGTGTGTGTGGGTGGGTGGGGGTTTCTGAGATAGGTTCCCCTTTTGATACAGCATCCTCATCTTCCTTTACTACTTTCTGTTCCTTCCATCCTAATCAGATTTTTAGCGGCATTATGAAATCTCTAATTATACGTTCCATAGATTGTGTTGAAGACGGGAAGACAGGTAGTCGGGAGTCGTAAAAACATGCCAGGAAATGCGCTGCAACGTTAACACATGCCCGTCTTTTACAACTGCGAAAACCTTTTTCAAACAACAACAACCAAATGTTCCTTATGAAACAAAACCCGACTTGAGATTCTCAAAACATCATTCACCTGATTGGATGCAAAAAGTGCGGTAAACAGGATGTCGGGCAGACGCGTGTTACTCTACGAGATCACTTTACTAGACACAGATTTGATATCAACCGCAACCAAAATAAAAGCAGTGGCGATCAGTTTTAACAGCATGGACCATTCCATGAACAAGTGCTCTATCCTCACAACTGAAGCTGTTACAGATAAGGAAGACCTCAGGAAAAGGGAGGCCTACTGGATTGGGAAATTAAACAAGAGAAATTCCTTCTGACTCAATCAGCGCGATGAAACGGAGGAAATTTTACCATTAGTCACCACCTATAACTCACATGCAATGAAAACAACAAATATAATAAGAGAGGGATACACGTATATCCTAAACAAATTTCCCAACATTTTTCGGCAAAACCTCGTAACGGCATATCACCCAAAACCCCCCACCCCACAAAACTTGAGCGATATTTTAATTAGAAAGAAAATAAAGATTTTGTTTGATTCAGATTTTTAACGAAGCATTAACAATTTATCAGCCATATCGCTACGATGTCTGCAGTGTGGCACTTTATAGTGATGTCTAGCAATGGGGCATCATGCCACAGACATTTAGCATTATGTCCAACCCATTTACATTATACTGACACCAGGCTGAACAGTCCTAACACTAACCTCTTAATGCTGAGCGCCAAGCGAGGTAGCTGCTAGTACCATTTGTATAAGTCTTTGGGATGACTCGGCCGGTTTTCGAACCCGCGACCTCCTGCATCCGAGACTGACGCACTAACCCAAAGGCCTCAAACACGCGACCCGCGGGCTGCTTTCGGCACAAGCCGTATCCTGTGGCCCGCAAATTGATTGGCATCACAAGGTGTCGTGAGATATAGCGAAGGTGGTGCAGCCCTTAGGCCATTGGAAATGCCACCATGCGTCCCTCAGGGTGGTTTTAGTTTGAGACCCCTGCTCTAAGCTCTTAGTCCACCGGAGCGGTCATAAGAAGAAAATTAAGAGCGTGAATAATTCTCCTTAGGCCAGTGAACGTGGGAGTCGTTCAACTCGTAAAACTCCGATAGTCTGTCGATCTATACGTTATGACCGGAAACCCAAACCCTAAACCCTAACCGTTATTAACAAGAACACGATTTTCTTCAAACTGCATCGACCGATTTTCACCCCCTAAGCATCGTTGTATTACTTTCCTCAAGACGCATCTAGAGACATGGTTATCGTAAAACTTCAATAATCTGTCCGCTTGCTACAGTACAAAACGCTCATTTCACATTATCGAGGGTGTTGCAGACCTGCCAACCCTGACGAGTTCGTCTCAGT
The DNA here is from genome assembly GCA_016617855.1 of Megalonaias nervosa. Classification (NCBI taxonomy): domain Eukaryota; kingdom Metazoa; phylum Mollusca; class Bivalvia; order Unionida; family Unionidae; genus Megalonaias; species Megalonaias nervosa. The sequence continues at coordinate 26,753 of JAECUM010019216.1, read as the reverse complement.
AAGGCAGCTGATTTTTCTCCGTAAGATTGACCGGTTTTTAGTACGTTGTAACAAAATATCAATAACTGCTGATGTAAAGCTGGAAAACGTAAATAAAAGTTCGACTCGATAAACATCATGTTCAACTGAAAAGTTTGTAAAGTACGCGCAGACTTTATTTACCACTAGTACAGTTGCACAAACTTTAGTTCCAAACCCTATGCAACTCAATGGCTTGCTGCTATCTCTCAACTTGACGTAATTCTTGGAAATTCTTTTTCCATTTCACATAACGACGGCAATCATATCTCCCGCCACGAGACATACTCAAATTGGCACGTGATATCCAATAAACGTAACTGTGTCCTTTCCAGCTTTTATTCACAAGAATGTTTCTTCTGTGTTGGTTATTAAAAAATTTTTGGAAGCTTATTTCCCCTTTCGTCTTTAAAATGCATCGCTTTCTTGACGCCATTTAAAAAAAAAATATCTAATCAACAGTTTGATCATGCAGACGCTTTGCATAAACAAATAGTTGCAGTTTAAAGCGTGCTGCTGTAAAGTTAGTGTGGTTCACTAATTTTACTAATTCTGATATGAAACCCAGATCCATATCAAACACGGGTGAACCAATTATCCGGATTTATCGGCAGCGATCATTTTTCCGTAGTTTTTGCTTGTATGCCGTAAGTCCGTATTTTAAGGGTAATTTTTTCGTTACGTCTTACAACAAAATCATAAGAGTTGGCAGGTCTGGTGTTGTAGGTTGCAGAAGGAAAGACTAACCATTATTGCATATTTCTGGCCACGGTCGATCAAGCAAAGCAAACCGAATGCCAAAATTCCAGGGCATTACCGAGATATTGACAAAACAGTGAAGAAACTTCGCCATTTCACCTCAAGCAGACTCTCATACAGTGCCAGCCTGGAAGAAGAGAGGTTTTTTGATAATTTATCTTATACTGGGTCTGTTATGGCATGCAAATCCACGTATCTCCGTAATCCCTCAAGCTGCCTGCATGGGCTAAGTATCTCAGTGTGCGTCTTTTCTGGGCAAAATTGGCAGTGCCAGTGCCTTGAATTAATTTGCAGGGGTTACCGAGATATTCACCGAAGACAAAAATCATCTAAAATCTACAAGATCCAGCTATCACTGAAAATCCTTCTAACTACCTCAAGAAGGTATAGACAGATCAATCTTCTCAAGACGCATCTTTGGACATAACTGTCATAAAACTGATGATCCATCTGCTAGATACAGGAACAAAACCTTATTTCACATTATAAGGGGCGCTATAGGCTGCATACAGAAAAATGAACCATTATCTCATAAAGATCTCATCAAGGCAGATCTAGGAAAGGAATTCGCTTTACCAAATTCACTGGCGTTACCAAGATATTGAGTGATAGTTATTTCATTGATTAATTCTAACACTAACTGACAAAAGTCTATTTTTTGTACCCAAACCTAAGTTTACCCAAACCTAAAGTAATGCTTTTCCTGAACCAAGTACATATCAGTAGGGTTCCATGAGTCACATATTGCAGTGAAAACTGCATCAAATTGCCCTATCTGTCCATATATTAACAAAACGGTAACCATAAGCCCTAACTAACAAGAACCAGATCTTCCTCCAAATGCATCGACCGATTTTCTCCACCGAAGTATCGTTGTATTAATTTCCTCGACACATCTCGAGACTTAGTTATTGTAAAACTTTGATAGTCTGTCTACTTGCTACAGTACAAAACACCCATTTCCCATTATAGGGGGTGTTATATTTAATGGACGGACTAACCATTTTTACTTATGTCTGGCCAAGGCCGATCTAGCAAAGGAAACCGCATGACAAAATTCTCAGGCGTTACTGACGTGATGAAAAAATAGTTATCTGACATATTGGTCATTTCACCTAAAGGAGACTGTCTTATAGTGTTAGCCTGGAATATAGGCTTTATAACCACGATAATTACAATTGCTTCTTCTAAAAGGCCGATATTAATTTCATTGTCTTTCACTTTGCTTTTTAAAATCAGAGTGTGCTGTTCTTTAAGCCATTTACACATATGTAACTGTACTGAATTGGAGAGAAGGAGAAAATGAATGCAGTTATTGTCTGAATTTAGCATGGGTAAAGTTCCAATTGTCCTGATTGAAGATCACCAATAATGTAACAAATTATTTTTGATAATGCATGTGCTGTCAAAAAACTGAAACTTAGTAGCCCAGCTATCACAAGGCATGTTTTAATTACTATAAGGACTGAAGTTGTAACTTAATGGTTGGTGAATGGAACGTATCAAATCTACAACATATCAATACTGTGATTGTTGAAATATGCTGCTGATATACCTGAAATTATTTTGCTGAGCATCTTCTGTTGAGGTAGGACTTATTTAAGTCAAGCAATGCTTTATATTGTTAATAACATTTTTTGAACACCCTGATGGGATCTATGTGGTGACATTGTAAATGAGAGTTTATAAACCCAGAGCTCACAGGGCGATATCTTAAACCATTTGGCCTGTTTTTATCAGAGTCTAGCATTTGGCAATCATGATTCAGACATGTAGCGTGATATCCAACCCAGTCACTTTATCTTGACACCATGTAAACAGGGTGCCAGAGTGGCCCAAGAAAATAGTAGTCTTGCGTGTGTGTCTGTGTCCTGAATGTGAAATAATTTCATGAAAGAAAATTATTTATTTATTGTTTTAATCATTTCCAATTATTAATTTTATGTCTATTAAGATTGATGTAGGCCTGTGCACTCTATGTATAGTGACTAATATGGATTTTAATTTTGAATAGACATCTACATTTGATAGTTGTAAGAAGACAGACATAAAATTAGGAAACTGTAAATTAAAAGAAAATAGTTTTGATTAAATCATTTATATATGTTAAGAAATATTCACATTGGAGGCTTAGAATCATGACAATTTCGAGCCTAGAAGTATGGTCCTATGTACATGCAAGTAATAAAAGAAATATCTGATGATGTTAAATGTTTTATTAAGTTTTGTACTAGTACACAGTAACAGTGAAGACAATACTATTTGAATACAAATAGAATTTGAAATCATGCAATGAAAACGATTTAAAATGTAACTAAGATGGGCATTACTATTAGCTATTTTTCATTTCCCTCTTTAATACTTATCATATGACATGTGAAACAAGTCTTAATTTAAATGCAAAACTTCGTGCACTAAAAATGCAATGTCTTAGCATATAAATTTTGATTATGGCTTCACTGAAATTAATAGTGTTTACAAATCACAATATAACTCAGAGGCTGTCCAGGTATGGAGGATGTGGGTTGGGGTAGTAAAAAAAAATTGAAAAGTAAGACATCTTTTATGGACAGCCCCTTTCCTACTTTAAATGGATATATCATAGTTACAACATTATTAAAGCACATACTGAATGAAATGGGTGCAAATTATGAAGAACACAGTATTGAATTGCCATTGATATTAATCACTTTTGTGAACCAGGACAAACAGCCTGTCATAGGTGGCTGTGAAGAAAAGTTGTATCCAGGTTACATCGTAATGCTATCTGCAAGTTCAGGTTGACAACTTTACACTTATATTGTACTCTTACATTAAACAATTATTGTAAAGAATTATCATTTATTAATTGCTCTTAAAATAGAATAACATTATGAAACATATACTGCTTTGTTAAGAGTGAAAGCATGAGAACATCAGCATGTATGATTAGAAACCACACTCTTGATATAATTGTAAAAATGAAATTAGCTATACAAATAACAAATATGTCTGGCAATAATAAATGGTGAGTCTTGAAATGTAATGCTGTTCTTAGTGTAAATCTGTAACCTGCAGGCTGCGGGTATATGGCTTTCAATGGAGCACAAAGTTGTTCCTCTCAATCGTAAGAATGACATTCAGTACTGGATGTGAAAGATAAACACCTTCAGTTAGGAATTAAATATATGAAAAACTGTTGCTTTTTAAAACAATTTCTCTTTAATTTGCTAAACTTACTAAAAAGATCTACAATCATACAGACCTGTGGTTCACAACCCAGAACTGCATTTTGAAGGATTTTATTACACTGTTTTGATTAACTAATTCCTTTTTGGTTTTGCTTACATGTATCAACAGCATGTCAAAGAGGTGTAAGTGAGGATTCTTAGAACCCAGCTGAATATCTGATTTATTCCAAACTGACTGAAATGAATGAAAGCAATAATTTACAATCTGTTTATACTTCCCTATGAAAAATGTCTTGATGGCATACCCCCTTTATAGATTTAAGTCCTTATTGTTTTTGTCTTTTGACATGAATAGTTGAAGTTGAAAAGGAAAAGTCAATGGATGTATACGTACATGGACGATTGTGTTATTTCCTGGTGGACAATTCCAAGGAAGATATTTCATGCCCCCTACATTTGCATTTGGATATGACTTACAAAAATATATTTAAATTATGATTCTCCTATTTAAGTCTTAAAAACTATAAATTGGTCTTGAAAAAAAAAGATATTTCCCCCAGCCACTCTTGTAGTAGGTGCTGAGATGATGGGTAAGGTTCTAACATAGTTAACTTTAAACTAAGAAGGCCTAATGAGGTTAATTTTGCCCATCAAAATGTGCGATCATAAACAGATGAATTTTGATGTTTGAAAATGGATGTAGGGAAGTAATAACATTAACTATAATACATACCTTTAATTTTACACAAAATTGTAACCAGTGCATTTCTAAAGTAAATGAAAATACTTATTATCTGCAATGTAGATGTATTTCCAATTTATTAATCAATGAATAATTAAATTAGTAGTTGGGCATTCCCTTTAAAGAGCATGACATAGTCTCTATGCTTCTGCGCAGATTATGTAAATAATTACTGTTAATGTACTTTAGGATTCTTTGCAACAGCCACCAGTGTTGGTATGTCGCCTTGTGTGGTTCTTGGTTATAATGCTTACATATTTTATTTTATGCATTCAAGTTTCCTAAAACTGAAGCAGAACAATAAAAAAATTATAAATAAATTTATAGCTTTAAAATGACTTGAAAAATGTTCACCATTAATGTGCCACAACAAGTTCATGGAATATTGTACTAATAAAGCATAATGACATTATAAACATAGTATTAAAGTTAATGATTATCTTTATATGGTGCATGTATAATTGATAATTCAATGTTGTAAATAATAAATGATGGCAGGTTTTTGCCCCATTATTCTTTTTTTGTATTTCATGCATGTACATTTACTTTTTAAGTGTCAATTTACACTAATTTACTTTACAATGTAGATATGTGTCTATTGTTGAATAAGAATTGACAAGAACTGTAAGCATAAACATGTAAACACTGTTCAAGAAGTCTTATTTTTCCATAAGAATCATTCCTGTTTTCCTCACAGTAATTTAAAGAACCGATAATAATTTATTTCACTACTGTGAGAAAAAAAAATGCGTTAGTAGATTGATAAGTTCCATATCCAGATATGCCAAGATGATCCGATACAAGTTTTTGAAAAATATGAAATCTTCACCCTCTTGATTATGATAAAATGTTCCATTCATAAATGTTTAATGCTGGAGCCCATAGTGTAGTGAAATCATGATAGCTGGTATATGTTGTTGTAATCAGCATGGTCATTTGACTTTGAGCATGAAATACATGAAAAGTGCTTGAAACAGAGTACCCAGGACAGAGGATGCTGGGCTTTTGATGGCCTATGTTCAATTAGGGGCAATAGGCTTCAGCAAAGGCTAACACCTATGTTTACAATGTTAAGGAAAAGTAACATACCTATAGGCACTAATGCTGTTAAAACATGTGCCATTACCAGTAAATTGGTTATCAATGCATGCAATATTTTCAGCACCTTTCTAACTCAGTTGACATGTAACACTAAACCATCACATGGATGCACTGGCTGACAATGGCAACTTGCCTTAATTTGGACAGACTGAAAAATATTGGCAAAATTCATGACTGAAATGTCAATTAACTTTTGGCAGTTTATAAAATGTGTCTGAAGATTTGGAAAGCTGGTGGAAGCCTAATCTTTGTATGTTAACTGTTAATGGAATAAACTGTTATAAAATTAAATTTTTCTTATGAATTTAAAGATCAGGTACCACAAATTAAAAAACCAGTGTAATTACAACTATTTTAAACTCATTAACAGCTCATTAAAAACGGTGAGCAAGACAAGAATCATTTAACTCCTATTGTTTCATTAGTAACTGGCATGATCTGAATTCCGAATTGCCATGGCAAAATGAACTATGGTAAACACAATCGAAGAATGATGCTTGCTTGTGGCACCATTAGTTGCAGTGAAGATAATGAATGGAAATGACCTCACTTTTTCTGCTAGGTGGTCTCTATTGATGATACGAGATGATTAACTATCAGAGCTGTTTCTTTTTTTCTGCAGCACTGCATGCCTGTTAAAGGTAATGCAAAAATCAAGAACTTAAAAGTGAGCGATAATCTTTTGTCTATTATCTACAAAACTATATTTTCAAGTATCAAATGTCTCATTTCATCATTTGGGGTATATTTAGTATTATTTGTGGTTATTAATCAGAATACAGATATTACGGCAACCTGGCAATTTATAGTGACATGTTGATGCAAATGAGCATATATTACCCCTAATCCATGGTTTAATGTGCGAAACCAAGTAGATTCTGTAAATCATTCTGTCAAAACTGAGTCTTAGGACACCTGGTATATATTTCAATTCAAATATGCAATGCAGTCAACCAACGTTATTTGATGGTTCTGTTTTATTCCTGTTCAAACAAGAATCTAAGGTTACAGAAAATAAACTGAATGATTTATCATCATGGCCTGCTACTGTCAAAATGCTCCAACCACTGCTCTTTTAAGCAAGGAAAAAAATCTCATCTGTAAAGAAAAATGTAAGCATGTTAGATTGTGTTGATGTAAGTTATATAGTGTATACCTTTACAGTGTTTTATATCCATAGTTGTTAACAAGTCTCTAATTCAGATGATTAGCACATGACATAAAGTGGAAAAAATCTAAAGATGCATTTGTTAAATGTAGAAAATATTATAATGTTTATTCAGAGAAGCGAGACAACTCATTCTTGAAAGAAAGTAATTAAAACTTATCAAACAGTTAGCATTTAAAAATGATCCTGTTAGAATATATCATGGTCTAGATAAGAACCATTCAACATCAACGTCTTCATATATTAAGAAGCAGGAGGTCGTGGGCTTAGACAGCCATAATTAAGACTTACAAACATGGTACATGTACTAGCAGCTTCCTTGCTTAGGACTCAGCATTAAGAGGATGGTATTAGTATTGGTTATCCTGCTGTCTGGATGATGTGACTGGGCAGAAAATTAGGCTACATGTATGCAGCGTGATGTCCCAGTGCTGAACAAGAATACATCACTATATGCTATGACACATGCAGAGAAAGTAGAGGTGTGACTGAAATGTTTTTAAAGCAACATTAGAAATCAAACACAAACACTCAATATGGCAATGCAGTTTCTCATGGTATTACATGAAAACCAAAGTTTTTCCCCCTGCCCAACATCTCACCTTTATAAACTGAGAACAGTAGTGACACTTTTGGTGGGCATCATGGTTATTTGTAAAGTACGGTATAGTATGAAATTATAATGTATTAGAAACATTTTTGGACACAAAATTAAGGTTCAAAATTATTGTACAATATTAACTTGCAAGCACAGTACAAAAGTAATTTTTTTTTATATTATTTTCTAATAGCCTTGTTTAACAAAGACCACTTATAAACTAAAATGTCCAGATTGTGAACAGTACGGATATGGATAAATAGATAATATTATTGATACACGATCAGACTGAAGATCGAGAGAGCATATTTATTGAATTTGTGATGACAGGCTTATGTTAGCAAGAGTAAGAAACTATTGATGATTTGAGAGAATCTCCTGCCAAGCTTATGAAATCCATCTAGGATGGGGCTTGCAAAAGCCTGAAACCTGAAAAAAAGATGTAAGGAACACTTTAAAAAACAGTGATAACAAAGTGACATATGCCATTACCAAAGCAAAACAAAATCAACCAACAATAACCTACGTAGATACCCAGAAAGTGTAATGATTTCAATTTGTTCTCACCTTCCACTCTATCAATCCCAAAGGCAAAATCATGCACAAATAATGGCCTAATGTGGAATCATGCGATTCATTCAAAAGTGTATTTGCCCTTAAACCAGTGGCATCATCGCAGACGAATAAACATGAAGGATATTCTAGTCGGAGCCAAAGTGGATGCACACTCTGACAACAGTAACTGCAACAACAACATACAGGGGATAACAAAACCTGCTGATAATACTGCATGCAAAACTGGCAGACATATGCAAAACACAACAACATTCTGCAGCAGGACTGCTGATGAATTCAACATTAACAAATATACCACCACTTGCAAATCAGAAAACATGGTCTGCAAAGTGTGCAGTATCCAGTATGGTAAGGAAACGTAATAACTGAATGTAAGAATGAACCTTAATCATTATGATTAACATACCCTCAAAAATATACCGAAGTCTGGTAGCATGTTTCTCGTTGCCTTTGATGATGTAATCGCTCTGGAATGGCCCATCTTTGATGGACTACTGAACAAACAAAATAAAAAGACATAAATTGCATTAGATGTCTGAAAACATGGTATCCCACGGTTCAAAGCAAAACGTAATCAAAACATATCCATCTTACATAATATATTTTTAATTCTCAAAAATACTATATCACTACTATTTACATCTGAGTTCAATTTAAGTCGGTGCTCAGAATTAAGTCCCTACCATTCTTCACCAATACCCCCCTCATGCTGGTTCAACAGCATAATCATAATGTTTGTTTATTGACTGAAAGGATTTTTAGTTAGTCTCTGTAACACTAGTCACTTTGGTAGCATTGTAAATTGGCAGCAGTTCACAATAAGTGAAAGGCAAATTTCTGAATCAAAACTGTGTTGCCACATTAAGTTTTATCAGAGCACTGTGTGCTCTGATTTCATCTCAGACTTTTTCCAATATGGTCTACTTTTAAGTATTTGGATTTGAAATCACCTGGTATGGAATACAAAAGGTCGGTTTTTAGATACTGCCTGTACACTTCATCATCCATTCATCAAGGATGTAGATAACATTAAATTTCAGAATTTTCTCCATGTCTTAAGTGCATGTGTGCCTCTATATTTTAGTATTCTATGTTTTCAATGACTATCTAATCAAGTTTGTTTTAATTTCACTGGGTTTTTGTTGACACTGTAGCTTCAGCTTCTGTCAAAAGAAATCACTGAAAGACTTTGTGTCAATATACCAAAAAAACTGCGCATTGACAGTGGCACTTACTGTATTAAGTCTCCACATAACTGTTAATTTTTATGTATTAAGCTCATTTGCTGTATCAGTATTATGGATAACGGGCATGAATGTGAAACTTTCTGCTCCCCTTAACATAATAATTTCTATTCAATTTATGATGTTATTCCAAATACATAATGAACGATACAATTTAAATATAGGCAGAGATATTGAATACAAAATTCCATTCCAGGTTAAAAGTAGCCACTAATCAGAAATTAATGTAGCTTATTCCCTGCATGACAAACTGGAAGTATTGGCAAATCAACAGAAAAACATCACACAAAAGTCATTAATTAATATGTAAAGTTCTTGAATGGAGACGCATTCAGAAAGTCCCCTATATCAAAATGTCCTTGGTGAAGTATACAATTTTTATTTGGCCGTTCTTGTTGCAACATCTGTTTTTTGGGTATAAAAATAAATGTAAATGAAAATAAATCAGGGGTATGAATAACTTGAAATTAGTGGTACGTTGCAAACTGTAAAAAAAATTATTTGCACACACATAATGTCGAGTCCACAAATATGTACACATCAATTGCTTCATGTATTGAGAGTGGTCTTCTAGCTTAATTCTACCACTCTTAGCTCGGATATGTTGATTTGTCCATAATATTTACTTTGTAATGCATACATCTGCTGTTTTCCGATTGTATTTAAAAGAAAATAACCATAGAAGCTAATATTGCATTAAAGAAACACTTGATCGCAGACTTGTGACACATACCAGGTACTAAAACAAAATATTACATATGTGTATTTTTTCCATGTCATGTTATTTTATATTCAAAACTTAGTAAGTTTCCGTTATCAACAGTCAGCGTTAGTTTATACCATTCCCTAATAAAGAGTTGACTACAGCAGATGTTCTGTAGAATCAAAGCAGTGACCATTGTAAACACAGTCATAAAATATTAGCATGAGAAGATCAAATCAATTTCTGCCTCGGAAAGGTGCGTTTCTATAGCAAGAAGCCATCTGATTTTGTGCATTTCGCTGAACAGTACCAATTATGGTCCCGTCATTAACAACGGAAGTTTGGTAACTGATCCTAATTAATCTGATAACGAATTAAATGAAACATGACGTGGTATCACACTTTATTCATTCGACCACAGTAACAAACTACAAAGCGGTATGCCACACAAAGAACACAGCAAGAACTATTCAAGGAAATTAGTTTGCATGTTTGTTTGTTTAAGATTTGTTTGCTTGCTAGCCAAACGCTCCAACAGTCACAAATGGGAAACTTAATATTTTACATTTGCATCGAAATAATTATGATAATTAAATCCATTTATTACGATTATGTTATTGACACATCCTTTCCATACAACTACTTTTTCTATGATGATATGAATAGTTTTTATATTTTTTCCCTTACAAAAATGAACAAATAATTGAATATACGTGGAGATATCCAAGTAGAAAGCCATACATTTCTTGGGAATTAAAATCTCTGAGGATGGACATATAAGATTTGAAAATTTTCCAACTTATTATTAATTTGAACAATACATTGAGGTCCGATTAATTAGGAACAATGACCAAACCTGCGCTATTAATGATGAGACCGTAATTGGAGCTGTTAAATACAACGCGCCGAGTCAGATGGCTTCGTTTCATGGGAACACACATTTTCCAAGCTGAAACTAACATTATCTTCTGATGTTAATATTTCATAGCAGTGTTTATAATAGCCACTGCTTTGATCCTGCAGAACATCTTGCTTAAATCAAGTCTTTATTTGGGAGAGGCCATTTAATTTTACGGGGGGTGGGGCAAAGGACCGTGTTTTGAAACGTGTTTCTTGCTGTAACTTTCTTATATAAAGGACACTGTGTTATTCCTTTTCTTACTTTAAATAATTCGCGTCAGCTATACTGTAACATATCGTATTTCAAAACGAGGCACAATTCCCTTCTTATAAGAGAGGAAAAATGTGGCGTTTTATAGAAGGTGTTCAGCCACCGGAAAAAAACAAAAGTTGACTGAAAATGACATAAAAGAGAGGAATAATTCTTATGATAGGGAAAAGCTTAATCAAACGTTTCAGAAGTCATGGACAAAGGACAGGGAAATGGTGAATTATGATGAAAAAAAGAACATTATGTGGTGTAACTGGTGTACGGAATTCGCAAAAACAAACACAGAGAAAACATCCAGATTTGTTGAGAGTTGTTCGAACTATAAAATTGAATCGGTAAAAGTACATGAAAGCTGTGGGCAACACAAAAAAGGGTTCAGAGAGAAAAGCAGCAATGCAGATACCACCAGAAGAATTGACCGCTGATAAGATCTTGGAAAGTTTAAATCGGAATGTGTTTGACCGGCTCCATATGGACCCAGAGTGCAGGTGGAGGACGAGAAAGGACACTTGGATCCCTTTCTGGAATTGGATCCAGATTATCTTGAGATACAAGAAATGTGAATTGACGGATTGATGATTTGAAGCATGATTTATACTTCTGTACTTCTGTATTTCGTATGATAATGCTATTTATGAAATAAAATTTGTGTTAATCTCAATACGAGTGTGTGACATGGTTTTGTGGACGGGACTAGTAAAGATTTGGCAGGACTAGTAAATTTCTCAGTATAATAATCCTTCTGGCTACAAAGAAATTTGTGTTAAATTCAAGCCCTGAGTAATATAAATAGTAGTATAAATACAGGCGCCCACCAGTTCAGTTTATGTCCCGCTGCCAAGGTGGGTACTAAAATATCTGCATTTTTCTGAGATGGCATCAAGAGGCTTCAAGCATCCTGCAGACACATTTTGCTATGTCTGCGGACAATTTATCAAGACAAGAGCGAAAAGTACTCCGTGGAAGCATCTGCTAAAATGTGTGAGGCCTGCAAGGTTTATTTTGGCATGCCTGTCGGGGATCAAGACAAACCCTGGCACCACATTTCACCTGCGTGCACTACAACAAAAACTCTGGAAGGTAAAATGGACAATTGTTGCTCTGAATTTTATGTTATAAAATTTTTTAAAATTTTTAAAATTGTAAAAGTTTTTAATTTTAAAATGTTTAACAATTTTCAATGTTATTGGAAAAACATATATATGAAAAATGTTGCAAAAATCTCTTACACATTAGTCATGAGTGAAATAAATGTATTTTTGTAGGATGGTACAGCAGGGAAAATAATGAGTGGCGCCTCTTCCATGACAGCTCATTCAGAAGCCTCAAAGCCATGCTACTCCATAATGGTAACAAGTACCCGTCTCTTCCCCTGCCTCACTCGGTGCACCTCAGAGAGGATTACAACACCTTCATGGACGCATTGAAGTATGATGAGCATGGCTGGGAGGTCATCAGAGACTTCAGAATGATGGCATTCTTGATGGGTCTCCAAGGTGGTTTTACCAAGTTTCCCTGCTATCTTTGCCTTTGGGACAGCAGGGACACCAAGGTGCACTACCACAGGCGGGACTGGCCACAGCGGAGCGAGTTCTCTGTGGGGAGTAACAATGTCAAGTGGGAGCCACTGATGGAGCCCCGGAAGGTGCTGATGCTACCACTGCACATCAAATTGGGCCTTATGAAACAATTTGTCTAAGGTCTAGATAAGGAGTCGGCAGCCTTCAAGTGCCTTCAAGACTTCTTCCCTAAGCTGTCTGAGGCAATGGTCAAAGCCAGTGTCTTTGTCAGACCACAGATAAATAAGATCCTGGAGTGCAATGAATTCCCCAAGAAGCTCACTAGTAAGGAGAAAGCAGCTTGGAACAGTTTTGCAGCAGTGGTTCGGTGCTTCCTGGACAATCACAAGGCAAATAACTATGTGGAGCTGGTTGAGAGTATGGTGAAAAACTTCGGCAAAATGGGCTGCAAGATGTCCCTCAAAGTCCACATCCATGATGCTCATCTTGATAATTTCAAGGAGAACATGGGAGCGTACTCGGAGGAGTACTAGACTTTGAACACCGCTACCAAGGACTGTATAATGAGAACATGATGGGAGACTACATTTGGGAGCTGATTCAAGAAAGTGATTTACAACATAATCGTAAATCTCGAAAAACTACTCACTTCTAAATCTTTTGTGGTCATTTTTGTATTACTTTAGTATAAATACATGTTAATTGTGATTCATTTTTTTTCTGACTTTATGTGAACGAAAAGATACAAATTCGCCCGTTTCTCATTGGAAATAGGTAAATTTCAAAATATCACTGTCCTGGTCACAAAAGCAAAGATTGTGGGGAATAATAGCCATTTTCTATACTTTTTAGGCATAAGCAATTACGAAATAACACTTACTACCCAGGAACAAAAATTGTGTTACATATATATTTCACCATGTGACCAGTAGTATAGCTTTCAAATCAACCAAAGAAGAAAAGATACAATTCAACGTAGAAACTTTGCATAAAATTGATTATTAAATGATGAGTAAAGTACTTCATGATAAATCTGGAACACATTTGGAATGTATCGTTTATGCTGAACATGATGCTGGGTTAAGATAATTTGCATGAAATGGGAAATGGGGCAGCTGCAGAACCATGTCACTTTCTGTTAATTTGAAGACAGTGAGCGAGTATTCATAATAGGGTTTTGTTTTAAAAAACAGAAATGAGTGACTGAGACTGCAAATACTGTTTCAGATGAATTATAAATATAAAGAATAAAAAGGCAAACTAATAATAATTATTCATGGCTGCATAAGTCTAAAATAACTTGCATAATTTAAGTATCATTTTGTATTGATTCTCCATCTCCTGTATCGATAAACGTATCATTTCAGCAAAGTATCAATGCATCGATATATATCGATCAAGCATTTCTCTCTCTCTCTCTCTCTCTCTCTCTCTCTCTCTCTCTCTCTCTCTCTCTCTCTCTCTCTCTCTTTGTAATTATTACCTACAATATAAACTTGCTTCATTTGTAATCTTGGTAAAGAGTTGAAGTTTGCTCTACTTGTTTTACAAAGGCCATCAACAATAACAGCTATTAAATGAAAGAGCTGATCATGAACATTAAAAGTAATTTGCATACCCAGCATGTAAAGCTGAAAATCAGATGATACTAAATCATCACTATGAATAACCAAAAAATAAAAACGAAAATTAATACTGCACTTAATAATAAAATGTGTGTTGAACTAACTTATATTTAAACACAAACAATGAAAGTGACATAACTAAAACATAACTGAATTATTTCTTTGGATACTGAAACATGACACTTGTTGCCTTTAGTGCTTGTTGGAAAACATATGTGGCTAATAGATGGTTAAATTATTTATTTTATTGTAAAATGGAGTAATGATACAGTTGTTGTTGTTGTTGTTGTTGTTGGGTTTAACGCCATTTTTCAGCACAAGATAGGCTATGCATGGCGACCAGTATAATTGGTGGAGGAAGAACCCTGGAAAACCCCGGGAAGAACCACCGACCCACGAGAAGCTACTGGCAGGCTTTCTCACGTACCCACGTTAGCCGAGCCCGAGACTCGAACTCACGCAGACAGAGGTGAGATGGCAGTGATCCGTAACGGTGAGCGCTTTAGACCACTCGGCCACTCGGGGCCCCCAATGATACAGTTATTGCAAAGTTTTCATGTTAATATAAATAAGTAATATACAACACCTTAAATATGCCTATATATGACAAATAAAAATGTTCTCACTGTATTACTGATTATGTCCTATTATAAATATATAAGTATAACATATGTTATGAGATATGGCTGACAACTTTAGATGGCTTTTTTTTCCTAAGACAGTGTATAGGATAGTCAAAGTCCGGTCCATATAATTCTACCTGCTAAAGTCATCTTTGATGTATTAAATGGAATATATACCTTTCCTGCATCACATTTCACAGCTTGTCCTTAGCATATATATCATCTAAAAATCTTCATCAGAGAAACGATGTCATGTTTATATCTTTTTGACTCTCAGGTGACAAGGCCCATCTGCAAAGGTCCATATAATTACCCAAATCAGCCGAAATCTACGCTAATCTGCACATCAAGTTAACAAACGGAGAGAAAATACTTATAATATACAATGATATTTTATGTGCAAATGAACTATAATGACATTATGGTCAGCTGGTAAAACATGTTAATAATAATGCTTAACTGATCCAATAATTTTACCAAAGGACAGTAACTTATTTTGGTGATAATGATGTCATGGGTCGTCCATAAAGTACGTACACAAAAAATAATCAGTAACTTTTTTCACCCCTAACAACCCCACCCAGTGTACATTTTTGTACCCCCAGCTTGTGTAAGTATATTGGTGAGTACACCCCCACCTCCAAATAATTTTTGGGACAAGTGAATTTTCAAAGATGAAATTATTATTAATACAATCATTACAAATACACAGACGTTTAAATTAATGCTATGTAACAAAACTTCTTAAAGAAAATCATTTGTAATAATTGAAAATGAGCATATAAAAATAAACTATAATACATAACTTGAATTTTACATAAAATCATAAACAATGCTTTTCTAAGGTAAATGTAGATAATTAACTCTAATAATAGTACAGAAAGTGTCATCAGCTAATATTTAGTAGACTTTAGTACACTTTAACTTCGTACAAAACTTTAATAGTCAAATATCAGCATGCGACTCAAATTCTGATTTCAACCAATGAAACTGGACAACTGGAATATTAAAAACCTTGTCATGATTTGAAATAACTGAGTCCTAATTTTTATCATCAGCTTTGATATCATCCAAAAATAATGAACAGCAACAATTCTTTTCTCAAGTGGTAATTCTTCTTCTAAGTTGTGTGCAATGATGTGATGTTTGAAGCTGGCTTGAGACGGATGGCAAATTCAACATGCAGGACAGAAGCACTTATGAATTGCAGTATTCAGAAAATGATGGACAATATGTGTAAAAAGGGTAATCAATGGTTATCTTTGTTGATCTAAATGCAACATGTTGTGAAAATATTGCTTTACAAATTCAAGTGAGGTATCCGGGTCTGGAATGCATGATCTGTCAGAATCATAAGATATCACAACTGGTCCTGTAAGAAAGCAAAGAAGAAAATACGTTTTCCACAATGTGTGCCATGACCAAGAAGACTACAACATGTCACTCTTCACAATTTTAAGCAGATATTGCCTCTGCCTGACATGACATATCAACCACTTTGCATCGAACTATGTATCTGATTTGACTGGCTCAACATATTCTGAATTTACATCATAGTTATCAAGGGATATTGAAGACTGCTAATGCAAAACATACTTATTAACAGTTACCCCTCCTCCTGCCCCACTTACAGGCTTATGCATTTTCAAATGTTTTGAAAACCCCTCACCCCCATTCCACAAACCATTAGTGTGGGAGAAAAAAATTAAATGACAGAATGAAATAAACATGTCGCCTGACACAAGATGTACATAAATTATTATATAATATGCAAGCAAATGTACATTTATAAGGATGTGTTATTTGTAGAACTCTAATGTTAATGATTGTTATTGTCACCAGATATGGAAGAGCACTGACAAAGTGTTATCATTCAACTTACTACACCAGCTGATCAGACTGTTCTGATGTTGATGATCAGCTGACTGTAAAATATAAATAAGATTACTATCAAGGTTGTAATATTTATGTTTTAGCAGATTTGGTTAGATTTGGTACATATGGGAAATGGGCAGATTTGGTTAGATTTTGGTACATGTTGGATACGGGCAGATTTGGTTAGATTTTGGTGCATATGGGATATGGACAGATTTGGGTAAGTATATGGACACAGGAATATCTAAACAACTAGTTTGGTATCACACGTTTGAGTGATGTAGCTGTATAAAGTACATGTATCATTTCATCATCATCATCAGTCCCGTAGTCTGACAGACCGTTGGGGCACCACACAAGACAGAACAATCTACTTCCTCCATTCCTCTCGATTTTCCGTCTTTCTCATTGAGTCGCTCATGTCAAGCCTGTCCACTCTCGAATGTTGTCTTCCCACCTCTTTCTCTGTCTGCCTCTCTTTCTTCTTCCTTGTACAGTACCTTGCAGGATTGTCTTGGCAAGTCCTGATGATCGTGAGACATGCCCATACCACTGCACTTTACGTTTCTTCACTGTGCTCAGGAGGTCTTCGTGAGGCCCAATGGCTTGTCTGATCCTTTATTCGTATTTCTTCATTGGTGACACGGTCTTTGCATGAGACGCCAAGGATCTTTCGGAAGCATCTCATCTCTGTGGCTTGTATACTTTTCTGTAAGTCAGCTCGTATGGTCCATGATTCACAGGGGTAGAGAAATATGGAGATAACCAGTGAGTGCATCAGTCTGACCTTTGAACTGAGTGCGATGTTCTTGTCGTTCCAGATGGGCTTCAGTTTTGTCAGCACTGCTGTTGTCTGCACAATCCTGGAGAGTACTTCAGGCTTTGATCCTTCATCTGTTACAATTCCCCCCAAATACTTGAAGCTGTGGACTGTAACTAGCTTCGTACCTTGGAAACTGATGTTAGTACTGATGCCCTTGGTGTTGTTGGTCTTCAGTTTGGTCTTCTCTGCACTGATTTCCATGCCGTAGGCTGAGGAGGTTTTGTCGAGGCTCTCTACTAAGCTAGCTATTTCTTGTTCATTTCCTGCTAGTCCATCAATGTTGTCGGCAAAACTTAAGTTGGTGACTGTTCTGCCTCCAATGCTGACTGTCCCTTCTTGCTTTTCAAGCGCGTCAGCCATGATTCTCCCCAGAAAGATGCTGAATAGTGTGGGAGAGAGCAGACAGTCTTGTCTGACTCCGACGGTCGTTCTGAACCAGTCCCCTATGCTGCCGTTGAAGTATACTGCACTGGTGGCCTTGTCATACAGGTGCTCTATTACTGTGATGAGGTTGGCATTGATGTTGTACAGTCTCATGGTTGCCCACAAGGCTGTATGCCATACCCTGTCAAATGCCTTCTTGAAATCCACGAAGACGTGGTACAGATCTTGCTGGTGTTAGAGATACTTCTCACACAATATCCTGAGGTTGAAGATCTGCTCAGTTGTGCTGCGTCCTGTTCTGAAACCTGCCTGCTCCTCGGCAATGATCTTTTCAGCGTGTGGCTTTATTCTGTTTAGCAGTATCCTCAACATGACTTTGCTTGTATGGCTTATAAGACTGATTGTACGGTGGTTTTGACACTGTTGTAAATTGCCTTTCTTGGGGAGGGTGATGATCAGTGATTGTGTCCACGGCGATGGCCATTCTCCTGTTAGCCAGATCTTGTTACATATGTTTGTGAGGGTGCTAATCATTGCTTCTCCCCCTGCTTGGACCAGTTCTGCTGGGATGTTGTCCACTCCTGCCTACTTCCTCTTTTTTTCAACGATCTCACTGCTGCTCCTACTTCATCCAGTAGGATAGGGTGGTTGTCGTTAGTTGCTGGAGGGACGTTCAGTACCTCTGGATCTATTATGGGTTGGTGGTTGTAAAGTTCTGCGCAGTACTCTGTCCATCTTTTCAGAATGTCTTTTTCTTCTGTGAGGCAGTTTCCGGCTTTGTCCTGTAAGGAGGTAACTTGCCGATGTTTGTGCTTGTTAGATCTTTGACCAGCTGGTACGCTTTCTTGCTGTTGTTCCTTTTCAAGTTTCCCTCAATGTCTTTGGACAGTTATTCTACCCAGTTCTCTTTTGCTTTTTTCCGGTTTTTCTTGACTTCCCGGTCGACTGCCTTATACTGCTCTGCCCCTTCTATATCATTCTTCTTCTTCTTCAGCTCCCTCCTCATGTCACACAGGTTCAGGACCTCAGCTGTGACCCAGGGTTTCTTGACTGGGCGATGACTACCAAGGATCTCGCTGGCTGTATCGGTCGTTGCTGTATTAAAGGTGGTGATCAACTTGTCCATGTCTGTATCGTCAGCGTCGAGGATGGTGAGCGGTGCAAATTTCCACAAATCTTTGCATGGAAGGCTTCTGCTACTTCTGGATCCTTCAGTTTCTCGAGATCGAACTTTATTCTTGTTTGGTTATCTTTCTTGACCTTCTTTAGATGTAGCCTGAAGGTCATCATCACCAGATCATGGTCACTTCCAATGTCGCTCCCGGAAAGTTTCGAGTCTTGACGATGTTTACACTTGACTGTATGCGCCTCTTTACCATGATGTAGTCGATCTGATTGTGATGGTCTCCGCTTGGACTGTTCCATGTCCATCTTCTGGATACTTTGTGTTAGCATAAGGTGTTTGCCAGCATAAGGTCGTTGTAACTAGTGAATTCCAAAAGCCTCGGGCCTCTCCCGTTGGTCTGTGCATTGCAGCAATGCCGACATGTTCCTTTCCAGTACATACAAGCGTCCTCGCCTATCTTGGCATTCCATTCGCCTTGCACAATGTCTTTCTTCGGTGTTTTATCCACAACTTCTTGTAGCTGGTCATAGAAGTCTTCCACATCTGCGTCATCATAACTGATGTTGGGGCGTATGCCTGTATGATGGTGATGTTGAATGGAGTTGCCCTGAGGCGGATGGTGATGATCCGGCTGGAGACCGGCCGACAGCCCATGACAGTACTCACGCTGTCCTTGTGGGCAAGGAACCCAACTCCCTGCTCATGTTTGTCCTCTCTGCCACTGAAGGACAGTACAGTTTATCATTTAAGCAGACCAAAAATGTGAAGTTATTTCACAGAATTTATGAGAATCAGACAATTCAGTTTTTGATTTAAAATGATTTTAATCAGAAATTTACTTTATTTTTCTGTGCCCTTTTTAACAAATGTAGTATAAAGGAGTGCTGCTATGGTATCATGGCTTTTAAAGTCTACAATCGGCAAATAAATAAAAACAATGACCTTCAAGATAATCAAAATAAGTCTATTTGTTATTCTTTGTTCTATATAAAAATGCATTTAATATCCACTTTAAATCAGAAGACTGTGGGAGACAACAGATCAACAGATGCCATGTAGATTCCAGGTTAAGAAAGGGAAGTATCTCTGATATTGCAGTAAGAATAAAAACATTTTGATGATGGCATATACTTGTTATAATGTTGTGAAATTGTATATTGCACAAGAATGTAAATCAACTTGAAAAATGGATGATAATTCCTTGGCATAAATTTGTCCACCAGTGCCATTCAACAGAAACTCTAGAGAATTATAGAAATGCATCTGTAGCCATCTGTGATAAGTGGTGTATCGCTGGCATTATTGCAGAGAATGGATGACTAACATGAGCATGAAAGAACAGGTCAACCTAATACTGTTTAAACTAACTCAAATGAAAAGCAATACACTGTATAAAACAAAGCTTTCAAGTTAAAACCTGTCAACTGCAAAAGCCACCAGAAAACGTAACATAATTCAAATTTTGACTATTATTTGCTATCACAGATTCGATCTCTTGGTTCTTGACAAATACGGTAATCATGTTATTAACTCTTGTATAATATAATTGGATATCATGGGTTTGAACCTCCGCCGAGGCATACCAAAGACTTATAAAAATGGTACTAGCAGCTCACTTGCTTGGTGCTTAGCATTAAGAGGTTAGTGTTAGGACTGGTCGGACTGGTGTCAGGATAATGTGACGAGGTGGAACATGATGCCACATGTCTGAAGCATGATGCCTCAGTCTAGACATCACTATAACTGCCACAGTATTACACTGAAAAATTTTTAAAAAGCTATGTTAAAAATCTAAATCAAACATGTACATAATTGGACATTATCAGATGAAAAACTGGTTAAAAATTTTTTTATAGTCATAGCAATGTTAACAACATAAAGATTTCATTTGAGAGCATGGGGTACAGAGATTATTTGGAAACAGTTTTATTCATGGGTGTATTATTAAAATAGTGTATTAGTCAGCAATCACATTTTTCAAAATCAACTGCTAATGAAGAACTACTAACTTATGGGCATGTATAATATAGAAGTACATGATAAGTAGCGATATTCAGAAAAATAGAACCCGCAATATTTCCATAAGCATTTCCGTGGGATATATATATATATAAGTACCATATTGGTTTCTTTAATGATCATTTTACCAGTAAATGAAAACTGATTAAGGTACTAAACGTAAGTGGACTAATCAGAAAGAAACCTAATGCAGCACCCGCATAAAAAGTAAATGAATCCTTAGTAACGGTTTCAGTATAAACACTATGTAACAAGATAACCGAGTTGGGATTTCGGACTTAAAAACAGAACACTGTTGATGGTAATACAAATATAATGTTCATTGATGTATGATTTAAATAAGAAAATAAATATGATTGATAAGTGCGTGTATGGGTCAAAATATTGGACACATTAACATAATACGCACGAAACCTAAAAATGCAACAAATATAAATACAAATGAATGACTTTACATAGTACAAGGACAAGGGTGAACAAATCACAGCAATTTCACACGATGAAAATAATGGGTGTTTTACTCATAGTACAAAATGAAGTATTCACTCAGCTAGTGAAAAATGAGATATTGTTTTACTCAGATAGTAAAGTGTGGTGAATTGATTGGAGAGATATTATACAAAAATATCTTATACACTCCCAAAACAATGGGTATA
Source organism: Megalonaias nervosa (assembly GCA_016617855.1). Taxonomy (NCBI): domain Eukaryota; kingdom Metazoa; phylum Mollusca; class Bivalvia; order Unionida; family Unionidae; genus Megalonaias; species Megalonaias nervosa. The sequence goes on along the minus strand of JAECUM010019216.1, from coordinate 4,852 downwards.
ACAAAACCCAAAGCTAAAAGATCACATACATGGAGTAACACAAAAACACTCCGTCAAAATTACACTTGGCTACCAGTCACACTGGTCAATCAAGTAAGTATCATTACAGGTAGTCACCGACCACCTTTCAATTCCTTCTGTGGTTAGCTCTGTAACTGGTACCACGTCGACCACGATCCCTCTGATCACTCTGATCAGCTCTACACCCTGGTCACTCTAGTCAGCTCTACAGCTATGTTCACTCTGGTCACCCCGACACTCTGGTCATTCTAGTCAGCTCTACAGCTGCTATGTTCACTCTGGTCACCCTGGTCAGCTGAAAATACAACTAATACCGTGTACTATTCATGACACAGGCATATAAGATAAAACGTAATGACGTTATATACGGTAAGTTATGTAAATTACATTATCGGTACAATATTACAAAACAATAAACAAGTTCAAAAGTGAACCTGTGTCCGTTGAGATTCCTATGGTACTAAACGTTTCTTAATAACATGTAACTTTATATTGCTAATATAAATCTCTTGCTAAGTCACAAGCAAGAATAGAAAAATATTTGCGTTATACTACGCAAGCCAAAGCTACATTGAAAACATACAAAAATGAACGTGGTAATACAATAGCAATAACTTACAATATACAAAAGAAATAATATACATAAGAAATTAATAAATTACATACCTCTGCAGCTGAAGATATGCAAGTCCCTAAGTAGACTGCTTACTGACAAAATGTTCCATAATGTGCATGTATCACTTTATCGTCTGTGAAATTCGGTTTTTCCTAACGAAAGCACTTCGCACGTGCGGCATAGGATGAACCGAACTCACTGTATGGAAATAATGTAAAATATACACAAATCACCCACGGTTATCGTTGTACGCAAAAAACGAAACCCGAGTACATGTATTAAATAAATAGAGAGATTTATACAATTCCGTGACACACTACTAGCCTGGAATGCTGTATTATCACAGTACTTAATGTTCTTATCGATACATATTAAAACTGTTTTGTTATTGCTGCTTGCTTATAATTTGCAAAGATTCATTGACTTTCCCTCTTTCTATTCCTATAAATAATCTTTGTGAATCAAAGCGCGCAAATGTAAATAAAACAGCATATGGTGGCCGACTCAGATTAACATAACATGGGGGATGACTCTATATCATCGAGGTATTTGCCTAACTTACATATGGTAGAATGCAGGTATTGTAATAAACATAAATTGCAACTTACCTACGAGAAGGAATGTTCATGCTTTTACTGGCAGAATATTTATATAATAAACGAAAGGGTCCAGCGATCAAATCGAACACACAAGTATAAAGTGGAAATCCATGAATAACAACATTACAATTTAAAAACAAATATTATTTAATGTTATATGAATTTTAAATGCCATGTGGACAACAAATATCAATATATAAAAAATTATTATTAATGTTATTATTATTATTATTATTATTATTATTATTATTATTATTATTATTGAAATATTGCTGAAAGTTTAACTTTTATTTTACTCTTATTTACGTACTAGAAGTATGATCATAAGCAACATTTTGTCAATTTTGGTCAATATTGGCTACCATAGAATGAAATTACGTACTTAACTTTGTCCGGGCATGTTTGTCACCATCAGTAATATGTAACCTATAATCATCAAACACCAGATGATACACTGAATATATTTCGCAATCAAAGCCAATGCATGTATTGCATGTTCATCTGGAGTTTTGTATCTGATGATCAACATAATACCATGCACTTTATCAAAGAGTGATGTTCATTCTTTTTCATTGTAAACTTATAAAAAAAAAATGTTGGCATTTTAGAGGAAATTGTGCTACAAGATACTTGCATCCTTATTGGCTACAGCTTCTTCTTCTTCTTCTTCCAATAATGTCCAGGGTTCCTTTAGAACATACTTACACATGGTTTGAACTATGTACATGTGATGGTTGGTCCAAGTGCAGCTAAAACCAGGTTAAAAGCATTCCTGGTCTGGAGCTATGCGATCCCTGTACCAACCCCTGTTCTAAAAGCATCAATGGTATTGGCGTTTACTAGGGGGGCTGGTGAGGAGTTCCACAGGCAGATTCCTGATGGGAAGAAGGAGTCTTTGTATGCGTTGTCTGTGATGAAGGGGATGAGAAATCTGCATAAATGTCCTCTAGTATTAGATCCTGTCTTTTGGAGGTATGGTGCTGCTGGGATGTCAGCTAGCTGGTGTACAATCTGGTATATCATAACAGCTTTAGCTTGGTGGCATCAAGCTTGAAGCTCTTCCCATCCCAAATGTTGGAGGTATGGTGCTGCTGGGATGTCAGCTAGCTGGTGTACAATCTGGTATATCATAACAGCTTTAGCTTGGTGGCATCAAGCTTGAAGCTCTTCCCATCCCAAATGTTGGAGGTATGGAGCTGCTGGGATGTCAGCTAGCTGGTGTACAATCTGGTATATCATAACAGCTTTAGCTTGGTGGCATCAAGCTTGAAGCTCTTCCCATCCCAAATGTTGGAGGATGGTGGAGACGCTGCCGGTTAGTCGATAATCACCAGTAGTAAACCGTGCTGCCCTTCGTTGTACTGATTCAAGCTTGGCTATGTTAGATTTGTCGTAGATGGGTCCCAAATGGTCGACGTATACTCTAACTGTGGGCGTAAAAAAGGATTTATAGCACGTAGCCTTTACTTCTTCAGGGCATGTAGACGTATTTCTGTGAAGGAATGCTATGGTGTTGTTTGCCTTCTTTGTAACAGAGTCAATGTGGCTGTTCCATGATAAGGTACTATCAATGGTGACTCCCAAATATTTGGCCTTGGATGTCATCGTCATTTTTTGGCCATGGATGGTATATATGGCTGGGTCAATCCGTCTCTTGCTGGTGATTCGGTTGACCTCACATTTAAAAGAAATGAACTCAATTTGCCAGTTATGTTCCCATCTTTGTAGGCGGTCTAGATCTGCTTGTAACTGTACTGCATCCTGTTCCGAGTCAATGACTCTGTACAGCAAGCTGTCGTCCGCAAAAAGACTGACTTGGGAATCGACCCCAAGGGCAAATCATTGATGTAGATCAGGAACATCAGAGGACCCAGTACGCCTGAAGTGACGAGGGCTGATGGAGATGACTGGCCTTTACATATGTAAATAACCGCTAGACGGCAAGTGTCCAAAATTAATCGGAATATAATGTTTGCCGCAATAATATAGAGTCCGCGATAATACAGCGTTGGAGTATAATAGTACTGCCCTGTTTGTAAAATAATGCGATCTTTTTCCTAAACCACGAGAACTGATAAAGGTATCAAATGTTTATGGCGTGCATACTGTATGGTATAATTTCAATTCAAATTTAAAAACTTTAATATTAAAGAAAAAAACGTACAAGTAATTCATAGTTACTGTTGAAATAATAATAATAATAATAATAATAATAATAATAATAATAATAATAATAATAATAATAATAACAATAATAATAATAATAAACAACTACAACTACTAGTGAAATAACGATCTGTCAATTCAACTATAAAATGAATATAGTATATACATCCCCGTTTGTTTGTACCCCCTTACCGATTTCAATAACGAAAACGTTGAATGAGATAAAAAGTGCACAGAACAAAGTCAATTGAATTATTGATTTATAATTTCTAACTTGACTGTGACCAGAATGGCACTAATACTAGCAACCCCTTGCACCTTTCATGCTTAACGGACTTTCCATACTAACACGGCGCCATATTTTCTACACTATGGGCTAGTTTATTTCCATCAGACAACATTATGATGTAGCTCATCCTATTTGGTAACTGCCGGATAATTCCGTAAATTACCATAACGTTGAGAGTCTGGAATTATATCCCTTTCCACACATGAACATATTAATTAAATCGCTTGTTAAATCCACGTGAAAGGCAAATATGTTGTCATTCATTTCCTTTGCTTGATTCGACATTGTAAATATCGGAAGCAGACGATATATGTAAGTACAGCTATAGTAATGCACGCACCTCCTTGCTGAAAATGGACTTGTCCAGGAACTGGAAATGGATCTCGAGCATGTCCGTCTATTATATTGTAAACTTCCGTTAAGCATGAAACGCGCAGACGATGACGGTGTTAGGGCCATTCTACTTACAGTCAGGTTAGAAAATATTAATCAATGATTGAATTGACCAAGTTCTTTGCACACTTTATCATATCAAAGGTTTCCGTTATTGAAATCGGTGTGTGTGGGGTAGCAGCAGGCAGGGTGAACAGACCTTTGTCTGAATCGTCATTTGTCTAAAACATAAGGTTCCTACGAAGGCTGAAAAAAATAATGTCAATAATTATAAACCAAAACCTCTAACCGATATTATTTCCATATAGTTAAAAACGGATAATAAATCGTTTGGATTAGCTCATTTTTGTTATTTTATTTTTGACTTTTTGTTTTTATTTTTATAGTGCGTTTAGTTTACTCGCTGGGTCAATTAATTTTGGTTGGTTCACCCTGCCTGCTGCTATAATTAACCAAAGATTTTATCCAGACCTATACGATATCTGGATCTTGGGTCATGTAAATTTATTGTAATAAATCCGAAAGGAACAGCTTGTGCTTTTGAAAAGAAGTTTTTAAACTTAATCATGTCCATATCCCCTGAACACCAAGTATAATAAATATTCTGTAAAGTATAATTATCTACTCCATTAAACACTACTAAAATATTGCAGTTGTCTCTGATCACTTTAGGTATTTGTGTATATCGTTGTGTAACATAAATCACGTCAGTATTTTTATGTCTACCTCGAGAAAATATTCTAGCTGGATTTGATTGTCTGTCCAGCA